>JASAMX010031138.1:0-12216 GCA_030248175.1 Microlaimidae sp. YZB2_3
CNTGTGCACTGCCCCCCCCCCCCCGGGGTTAAAACGGGGGGGCAATTCCAAAACGGGGGGAGGCAACGGGGGGCAACATTTTAGAAACGGGGGGGGGGCAATAAAACGGGGGGGGGCAAGCAGGGGGAAAGAAAAAAAAGAGAAAAAAAGGAGAAAAAGAGAAAAAAAGAAGGGAAAAGGGAAAAAGGGACAAAAAAAGCGGAAATAAGGAAATAGGTCCTAAAATGGCTTAAAACACATTGAAATAGGCTAGAACCGCAAAAACTCGCGATGATGGCGTCATCATAGGTCAAAAATGGCGTCATATTTTTAGGGTACTTTTTCATTTTTTGGCGGGGGGGGGGGGCAGAGAAACGGGGGCAAATCCTCCAATAAAACGGGGGGCATTTTCAGACCGGCACAGCCTGAAAATACATTTATAAAACATCTTCATACCCTAAATCAGACCCGTAGACTTGGTTTTTGTGGCTATTTGAAAGATTTGAGCTTTTCATTAGGAGTTATAAGCCGATTTATACCCAAAAACTGCCCTATTTTTGCATGTACAATTTATGTTATTAAGAATTTTTTTTTATTAAGCCTTTAATCAAACTAATATTATTTTTTTCGTATTACCTAGTTTCTGGCAGTTACAAATATACTTTTATTTTTTTATGGTAACAATCAATTTGTTATTATAACCGTTCAAATAGCCATCAAATTTTAGTTGTGAAAAAATTCACATTTTTGAAAAACAACTTATTTTAATAAAAATCAATTATATTACAATTTTGTTTGATTTTTAGGTTTTGCTAAGGCTTAGGAACAATAAATTGGTGAAAAACTAAGTTAAACATAGCGTTTAAAGCCAACAAAAAAAACGTTTTGTTGTCCATGTTTTTGGTGGTCCATGTAACTTTCGAATTTTTAATTTTTTTGAAAATTTTTGAGTTCTTCAGACTTCTAGCATTGTTAAAACATAGTTTTTAATTTAATTTGTGCGTTAACATTTGTTTTTATTAACATCATAAATTGCATATGCTGAAAAACGTCAATTTTTGGGTATAAATTGGTTCATAACTCTTTTTGATAAGCTCAAATCTTAAAAATAACCATCAAAACGAAGTCTTTTGTGTTTTATATGTGTATATAAGATATATATATATATATATATATATATATATATATATATATATATATATATATATATATTATAAGATGTTTTATATGTGTTTTACCTGCAGATCGGTCAAATCGAATTTTGGGACGTGTATGGGAATCATACCATAGGTGGGCAGGGGGGGGTTATACCCCCCCCCAAAATTTCGGATTTTGCTGACACCCCCCCTTAAATTTGTGGTAGTCGGGGACACCCCCCCCCCAAATTCACCTCCCAAAGAAAAATTTTTAAGTGTTATAAAAGGACTAAAAAATTTTTCCGCGCTTCGCGCGGAGTGTTTATTACCTTATTTTCCTGTTTATTACCTTTAAATTCCCCCGCTACGCGGGCAGTTTAAATTTCCCTGCTACGCGGGCAGTTTAAATTGGCAATTTATCTTAGTTTTTCAATTTCAAATCGATTATCCCATTCAGTAGTTACGGCATACATGTTTAATAAAACTACTATAAAACACTATTATCCTTTTTTTAACGTTTTAAACACATATAAATGTATAGTATAGCTATAAAAAACCTTAAATTTTGTAATTACTATTATTTGGAATTAAAATTTCTAGTGTATATTAGCGCCTCAAATTATAAATTTTCTCCTCCGGGGGGCATTGTTCCCCCCAAACCCCCCTGACTGAATTTTTAAGATCAAAGAAAATTATGTAGAAATTAGGTAAAAAAACAAAAGTAAAAGGTATGTTCATGCAATCACCAGGAGACGATTTTTAAGCCGTTTTTAGTATATATTTTAAAAAATTTTCGCCTCCGGCGGCTGGGGGGACACCCCCCAGACCCCCCGGCCGACGCTTTGCGTCGGCTGGCGCCACTCCGCGGCGCAGGCGGCAGCGCTTCGCGCCGCTTTAACAACACTTTTTCTCCCCTCCCCCAGACTGACGCCCCCGAAACGAAATCCTGACTGCTCCACTGCACATTTTTATTAAAAATTTTAAAGCATTTATAAGCTTGTTTTACGTTTTTTTACGCGTTTTAAGCTTATTTTAAGGCAGCGCGGAAATATTGGGTACACCCCCCTCAAAATTTGGGTCTTACTGGACACCCCCCCCTAAAATTTGACCCCCCCCTATACCCCCCCCCCCCAAAATCCGAGAGGCTGCCCACCTATGAATCATACCATACAATATAGTTTGATTTTTGATTAAAAATAAGCTTAAATTAGCTTTTTAAACAAAAACAAATTTGTTGTCCGTATGTTTTGTGGTCCATGTGACTTTCGCATTTATAATTTTTTTTTTTAATTTTAGATTTTCCGGACTTCCAGCAATGTTAAAACAAAGTTTTTATTTTAATTTAGCGGGTAATTAAAAATTTTTCTTAACAGTAAAAATTGTGTACCCAAAATTGTATTGTCATTTTTGGCTATATTTTACCCCATATTATCAAAAATCGTGTTTCAATAATTTTTTAGTTTAAAAACGAGATCTTCAGGTCAAAATTGACCTATAAACAGGTTTTTATTTAGTATTTGTAGCGTGAAAATCTCTAATCGATTTTTGATACACGTTTAGTACCTGTACCGTGTCTCCCTACCTATTTTGTCAATGTATTGTGTTTAATATAATATTTAATATTTTTTTGGGCATTCTTCCTTCAAGTATAAGCCATTTAAGTGGTTCCGAGCAATCTCCCAACAAAAAGGGTGAATCTCCCAACTGTGGAATCTCCCAACTGTTTGTGGAAAGTCCCAACAGAATCAAAAAATACGTTTGCAACAAACACCATTTTATTTTTTAGTCAATTAACACTATAATTAATAAAAATATAGCATTAAATTCTTTATTCATAAAACTGAGTACCTAAGCCTAAGCAAAACCTAAAAATCAAGCAAAATTGTATTATGGTAAATTTGTATTTAATGATGCTTTTTAAACTGGAGAGTAAAAATTTTATTTTTTTTCCTAAGCCTAAGCAAAACCCAAAAATCAAAAAAAATTCTCATGACCCAAAAATCAAAAAAAATTCTCATGGGGGTGGAAACTTGCATTTTTGAAAGTACGTTTACAAAATTGCATAATTCCATTTATCATTCATTTAATGCATTTATTTATTTTCGGTTGTTTAAAATTATCGTGTTTAACACCGGTTTTGCAAACGTATTTCTAATATTTGAACTGTTGGGAGATTCATCGATTAGTTGGGACTTTCCACGTTGGGACTTTCCTCAGCAGGGTTGCCAGGTTTCCAAAGAGCAATTCCCCCAAAATCGGAAAAAAAATTCCCCTAAATTCCCCCAAAAACTTATTCAAAAACCAGAAACATGTTTGAAATATAAAAAATTACCCCAAAAATTCCCCCAAGTCTAAAAAAATTCCGTTTAATAGTAAAAAAATCGTTTTAAAGATGCAGTATTCCATTTATAAGATGGTTTGTTTCATTTTGCTGTTTAATTAACACCAAAAATATCAATCATTCATATCACCATGAGAAAAAAATTTATTAAACCAAAAATTCTCAATAATTAGGGAGTTACTGAAAAATTACGTATATAAAGTTAGCGCACGAAATTCGTGCGCGCACGAATTTCCGCGCACGAATTTTGAGCCTGTATATTTTCAGTCGCACGCACGAAAAAAAAAACGAATTTTGCGCCTGTGGCACAATAAGCAGAGTACGTATATAAAGTCAGCGCACGAAATTTGTGCGCGCACGAATTTTAGTTATTGTTATTGGTATTATCAATAATTGATCGATTTTTTGGAAAAAACATTATAAAACATTACTTTTAATTAAATAGTTTATTTTTGTTTTTAATTATAAAAACATTTACTTGGTTACACATTAAAAAGCTCAACAATCCAATAAACTATCGAGAACAAAATTTGATTTTATTTTGCAAACTAATAAAAAAGAAAATCTACTTCGTTTTACAAAATACTTCTCATATAACACAAAAAAAAAAAACAAAAAACAAACCTCATATATACAATAACTAAGATTCGTGCGCGGAAATACGTGCGCGCACGAATTTCGCGCGCTAACTTTAAAATGCACTTATTTACGATTGATTTTTTGTGTTTTTTTTAATTATTTTTGATTATTACTACAAAAAACAATATACATACGTTGTATTCTCCAGGGTTTATAAACAATTTTTTCTCAAACATTAAAGTTTCTCAAATATTTCTCAAACATTCAATTAGAATATTTATTATTTATAAAAAAAACAACAAATTTTTAATAAGGACAGTGCGTTTAACTAAATTTATTCATATGATAACAAGGTATTTTGTAAAACGAAGTAGATTTTCTTTTTTATTAGTTTGCAAAATAAAATCAAATTTTGTTTTCTATAATTTATTGGATTGCTGAGCTTTATAATGTGTAAAAAAGTAAATGTTTTCATAATAAAAAAACAAAAATAAACTATTTAATTATCGTAGAGTAATGTTTTATAATATTTTTTCCAAAAAATCGATCAATTATTTATATACTAATAACAATAACTAAAATTCGTGCACGGAAATTCGTGTGTTCGTGCGCTAACTTGGTATCGGGCAAAGTCCCAACTGAGGCAAGTCCCAACGTGGAAAGTCCCAACCAATCGATGAATCTCCCAACAATTCAAATATTAGAAATACGTTTGCAAAACCGGTGTTAAACACGATAATTTTAAACAACCGAAAATAAATAAATGCATTAAATGAATGATAAATGGAATTATGCAATTTTGTAAACGTACTTTCAAAAATGCAAGTTTCCACCCTAATGAGATTTTTTTGATTTTTGGGTTTTGCTTAGGCTTAGGAAAAAAATAAAGTTTTTACTCTTCAGTTTAAAAAGCATCATTAAATACAAATTTACCATAATACAATTTTGCTTGATTTTTAGGTTTTGCTTAGGCTTAGGTACTCAGTTTTTTGAATAAAGAATTTAATGCTATATTTTTATTAATTATAGTGTTAATTGACTAAAAAATAAAATGGTGTTTGTTGCAAACGTATTTTTTGATTCTGTGGGGACTTTCCACAAACTGTTGGGAGATTCCACAGTTGGGAGATTCACCCTTTTTGTTGGGAGATTGCTCGGAACCGCTAACTTTATACACGTACTGTGCTTAATGTGCGATAGGCGCAAAAATCTTTTTTTTTGTGCGCGCGACTGAAAATATACAGGCTCAAAATTCGTGCGCGGAAATTCGTGCGCGCACGAATTTCGTGCGCTAACTTTATATACGTGAAAAATTACCGGTTTGTTAAAATGAATGTGGTTTTCTAATACATCACTTTTCTAAATATAGCTTATTTTTACTGAGCGAATATTGATAAAACTTAATAGAAACCACGCAGGGGTACATAAGACCAAGCCAAGGGTAAAAAAAATTAATTCGAACAGTATTAAGCTTGTTCCATTAAGCTCGGGAGGTCAGAAATAGGGCATTCAAAATATAGGGCACAGGTACTAACGCGGTTAAAAATAGGTTAGAGAATTCCACCATAAATACTGATTAAAAACAGGTGTATAGGTCAATTATGACCTGAAGATTTTGATTTTAAACTTTATAAATTGATTAAAACTCGATTTTAAGATTTTAAATAATATAGGGTAAAATATAGGCAAAAATGACAATATTTTGGACACAAAATTTGTACTGTTCAGAAAATATTTTAATAAACCAATAAATCAAATTAAAAATTTTGTTTTAACATTGCTAGAAGTCCAGAGAATCCAAAAATTATAATTTAAACTTAATTTTAATCAGATTTATTTTTTCTAAGCCTAAGCAAAGCCTAAAAAGCAGCTAATTTTTGGATAATAATGCATTTTTTTTAATTATGACTTTTTTAAATTTTGATTTTTTACGAAAGAATTTTTGGACGTTTTTAAACGGTTGTCATAGAAGATCAGTAAGGACCAGAAAAAAGTCAAAATATATTTAAAACTGTCAAACTCTTGACAATTTAAAATTTTAGATCTGTGCACTGCTGCAGCACTGCCGCACACCCCCCCCCGGGTTTTATTGGGGGCGGGGGGCAATTCCAAAATAGGCATGGGGCGCAATTTTTTTAAATGGTGGGGGCAATAAAACGGGGGCAAGCATGAGAGAAATAGAAAAAAGGAGAAAAAAAGAAAAAAAATGACAAAACCGCGAAATTTAAGTAAAAACAGGTCTAAATAGCTTACAATGCATTAAAAAAGGCTACAACCCGCAAAAATTTTGCTATGATGGCGTTATATTAATTGAAAAAAAAATAGCCCTATAATTTTTTGGTACGTTTTATTTTTGGGCGGGGGGCACAGCCAATAATATTTCAGGGGAATTTCCAGACCGTACACAGGTCCTAAAATATATACAGTGCAGACTGTATACATTAAATACCAGACTTTTAGATTTTTCAGATGTTTTAAATTTAAGATATTACAATTGGTCGATCCATTTTTTTAAAGAACAAATTTTACTTACCCTATACTAAAAAGGATGAAAAAAGGATAATTTTGGGATTTTAAACTTTTTTAAAAGTTTAATTTTCAAAAATAAAAAAATGAGGCTATTCTTTTATATTCTTTGAATTCTACTATAGTTCTTAAAGTGGTTTAAAAAATTAAAATATTGTTTTAATTATTATTACTCTTACTAAATTTGAAAAATATACAGAAAAACAATATCATAGGTCCCATACTTCACAAATTAATGATGAATAGAATAGTGAATACAACATTGAAAAAGTTAATAATAATCAATAAATATTAAAATTTTAGTAAAAAAGAACAAACATACAACACAGCAGAACTGATAATTTTACACAAAATTTACAACCATCATAATTTTAAAAAATCCCCTGAAAATTCCCCTAAGTTTTGACAAATTCCCCCAAGTTTTTCCCCCAACCCCCAAGTCGGAATTTTCTCCCTCAACTGGCGAAAAATTCCCCCAAAACTAGGGGAATTTCCCCTGACCTGTAGCCGTACTCATAAAAGGCGATTAACCAAGGATTAACCAAAGATTAAACATGGACGTCTTTTTGTCATGGACGGGGAGAGAATCGGATTAAAAAGCTGAAAAAACCTGACTTTGAACACGTTTGTTGGGCTTTTTGTTTCGTTTTTTGATTTGAAAATTTAAATAATGTTTTAACTAAAGTATTTTTATATAAATATTTGTCATATTTTCAGAATAAAGAAAAAAAATAAATTACATATTATTTTCTTGGAATAAAAAAACATGGGCACGGGGGAGTTGGGAGTGGGGTTAACCCCCCCCCCCCACTCAGAAGTAGGGGAGGGGAAGAAAAGGTTAACCCCCCAATTTTGGAAAAATGAAAAAAATGTCTTTAAAATGACTTCTAACTGCCTCCAAACCTGAAGTTTTGAGGTCAAAATGAATGTTGTAAACAATAAAAAGCTCAGAAATGCTATAAAAAGGACTTTTTGACCTAAAATTAGCGTTTTTTTTACCTATTTTTTCGTTGAAATCGAAAAACGATATGGGTAAAATGCACTCCAGAAAAAAACGATATGGGCATTTTGCGTTTCTCGGATTTTAACCCCCCTCCCACTCCGGACCAACTTGCCCATGTATGTTTGTAGGTTACGAAAAGAATTTTGAAAAAAAGTGTTTTTTTGTGTTTTAGCTACGGGTTTAGTTCAGCTTAGGCGTGAAAACAAAACAAGAACTGAATGAGTGAGTTTCAAAAATCGATTTGAAAGATCCACCAGACAAATACTAATTGCTAACATTTTTACAGGTGAATTTTGCCCTGAAAAATTTAATTTAGCTTGAAAAATTTATTTAACCATAGTCCAAAAGTTCATATAAAATCGGCCTTTTTCAAAATGCATTTTATGCCATGCAAAAAGATTTTCATTGAGCCTTTTTTAATCGTCTTCAAAACGTTTTGTTAATTAAATTCTCTAAAGTCTCACGCGGTTCTGTCCGAATATAATTTTACTAGATTCCACCAATTTGTATGTCAGCAACAATTTCATAATAATGTGCAAATTTTGGTTGGGCTAAATTTCAAGTGTTTGAGTTATATGAGTGTTTGAGTTATAGTTGTTTGAGTTAGAATACTAATTACAATGCAAACAAATAGTTTTTAATCATTTTATTTGTTTTTTGAAACTTTTGAGCAGTATAATTATTTATCCAAAATAATGTTATTTGTGTCCACTTAATACCCCATGATTGATAGCCTTAAGTGTAAGCTTTTCACTTTTTCACACCCAAAAAAATTAAAATTTCCAGGTAACAAATGATCTGAAACAATGTTTTAAAATTAGTATTTTCCTGGTGAAAATTGAGACCGATTTCTAGGCTTCGTTTGGTATTTTTTTTAGCTAAACACTCACAAAGATAGTTTTAGGAATTGATCAAATTTCCGTTTAGATTTTAGCAAAATTAAAGTTTGTTTAACCTTGAATAATTCTGAAACGATACTGTTTTGGTAGAAAATAAAAACGCAAACTAAAAAGCTTTTTGTTATATGAATTGTGTTAATAATTTTTTTTTCATTTTTAATAATTTATTGTTGTCAAAAAAGATTAGACAAGCATTACCTCAATACACGAAGCTTACAGAAATTAACAATTTACAATATTACAATATTAAAAAAATATTTAAATTCTTTAGCATTTTTAGCTACAAAACATAAACTACTAAATCCTTAGTTATGGTAGTTAAAAACGTTGGGGATCTTTGTCTATTCCTAAAAAGGCAATAAAATAAAGTTATTAAGGGTCCTTACTACATTTTAAAACGTTGAAGATCTTTGTCTATGGTATCGAGTATAAAAATCAACACAAAACAAAAATCTATTTACAAATTTCAGTAAAATACAGGCAATACTAGCAAATTAATAAAATACTTACCAGTAACCAATATAGAAGCGTTTAATAATTTAACGTAAAAACTATAGGTTATCGGCAGAAATTGAAGCACTTTCAAATTAAAACAGTGCAACAATTGCTGCAGGAAACCAGAACAAAACGTTAAATGACCAGCCAATAAGTGATTATAAACTTTTAATTACTGTTGGGCCATAGAATAACGATTCAAAAATGGCAAACCATGCTTAATCTTTTTACATTATTACATCGTCTCGTTTTATTTCAATACATATACTAATTAAAAAATGATATAATAAATTTACATAAAAAAGTTTTATCATAGCGAAGAATTCACCACGTTTATCAATTGAAATTATTTATTTTCATTATTATAATAACATTTTAATTCAATTCATTCAGTTCAGTTATTGTATTGTATTGATTTTATTTTTTTATTCCAAGAAAATAATATGTAATTTATTTTTTTTCTTTATTCTGAAAATATGCAAAAGATTTAGAAAAAAAATTCTAGTTAAAACATTATTTAAATTTTCAAATCAAAAAACGAAACAAAAAGCACAACAAACGTGTTCAAAGTCAGGTTTTTTCAGCTTTTTAATCCGATTTTCTCCCCGTCCATGACAAAAAGACGTCCATGTTTAATCTTTGGTTAATCCTTGGTTAATCGCCTTTTATGAGTACGGCTACTAGCAACCCTGTTCCTCAGTTGGGACTTTGCCCGATACCATTTGAGTGGTCACCGGAAAGAAAATACACGATGGACTACTTTAAACATGGACGAACTACTTCTTTAAAACCGTTATTTTTTAAAAACAACCCATTAAATTAAAATTATTTTTTAATAAACCTCAGACAAAGTGATAAATCAAAAAAATTATCATGATAAAACTCATAAACAACCTGAATCTTGGACTATAGGCCTTAGTTTTTCTAAGCAACCTAAGCAAAACCTGAAAATCAAACAAAATTGTATCTGTACTTTTAAATTCTGAAAGATTTAAAATAAAGTGGAACGGAGGGAACAACTTTAGCCATTTACAAGATTTCAAAATAGACTCATAAATAAGCAAACTTTCACATACATTAAAAAAGATTTATGCGAAAATTATATCAGTGTGCAGTTATTATTCCAATTTATAGTTTATGCTCGATACTGATATGACTTTTGTATAGATCGATTCGTTGGTGATCACTTAATTTTGTTGTCAATTATTTGCACATTATTTTGTTAAAAGTGTGGTATTTTAATATATTTTCTCCTGCTTTTTCCCTGAAAAAGTTTTTATTAATTTTTATAGGTAACTAAAGTTTATTCATAAAAATAATATGTGGTAACCATAACCATAGTAATTTAGAACATGTTTCACAAAAAAGTTAATAGAACGAAAACTCTGTGCTTAAAAACCAATAAATTATAATAATCATTACTAAAGCCAGCCGGTACCAGTAAACTAGTAATGTCCCTATGAACCAATATCATACTGTGGAGCTTCCGCTACTCTCTTAGAAGTGGGAATTGCAATATTTATTGCATACATATTGCAGTCTTGTGCGTGCAATTTTTTTGCAATAAAATTGCAATATGTATGCAATAAATATTGCAATTCCAGTACTGCAAAAAAGTAAATAATAATTATTAATAATAAAACAATCAAATCAACATCAGAATTGCCTGTTTTTTGAGGTTGCCTTACATTACGCCGATGTATTGATGAGTGATTATTTCGCGACGACTTTTACGCCGATGATCATTTCACCCCCGGACTATTTGACCGATGCGACGTTTCGTCGACGCAGTTGCAAAAAATGTTTCTAACTACATATACATAAATTTAAAACAAGATTTTTTACACGAAATTAGTAGATTATATGATTTTCTTTAGAAATCATATATTTTTATTTATTTTAAAAGTATTGCACATTGGGGTATTTAATTTTTGATCGAATAGCGATTGATAACAAAATTATGTTCCTTATATAAACATGTTTTTCTTTGTTCTAAAAAAGTTTAAATAAAAATTTATTAATATGAAATTGCTAAGCAAACCTTTAATATTATTTTCAAAAATATTATTTAATTTGATTCTGATTTCATGCTTTTTATTCACTGCGACATTTCGCCGACACGTTTTGAAAAAAGGTATCTAGATATTTTTTATATATAAAAAAACACGATTGATTTAAAAGAAAAAAGTATATAATTATTCTTAAAAACCTTTTTTATGTTTTTAGTTTTTTAAAATATTAAAGCAAATTAAAACAAATTTTTATCAATAATTCTGTTGCCGTGAGAAATTGGTTTTTGCGCAGAAGTTTGACTATTTGCTGAAGGAAAAAACAAAACTAATTATATCGAAAGAATGGGTACTTTATTAATAGGATGTTCGTTTGTTTAATGCGTATAATGTATTTTGTGTGCTATTAAAATAAAACATTTACATTTTGTTTATCTTAATAAATCACATCAAACACATTTAAAAATACATATAAAAGTTTTCGGATCTTGTTTTCGTTTTATGACTGAAGCTTTAGGCGTGCTTAAAATTCAAGATGTTTTCTATTTAGAAGTATAAAGCTAATATTTATGAAACTAAAGTTCGTTTAAAAATAAATTAAGACTGAAAAAAATTTCAGATGAGCTTTTTTATAAATTAACTGGACTGTTAATTGGAAAACTCATCCGAATTTTTTTGGGTTTAAAGCATTTTTGAATAGATTTTACACATATTATCTGTGGGTAAATATAGGTCAAAAAAATAACAAAATCAAATGTTGGAATTTTTTTATTTTTGATATTTATTTGCAGGGTGACTGACTTAATTACGGCCAGGCCTTAATTTCGGCCACCAATCTAGAGTGTTTAGATAATTGGCTGATTCTTAAAACACAAAAGAACTAGCGCAAAAGTAACTAACTGGATGAATGTTGAAAAAAGTGTTTGTGCAATGTTTTTTAATTCGTGTGATTCTTCATTATCAACATTTTCATACAAAAAAGTAAAATCTTCTGTTAATTTCTTAATTTTTGCTTTGTGTTTAAACTGCATCAAATTTAGAACGAAGCACTATATAACTTTAGAAATTACTTCTATTGTAAGAACTTAACACAGTTAATTTTCATGTTTTGATATTTTTTTCAAAATTACTTTGCAATGCGTTAAATTAACTGCGCATTTTAAGATTCCGTTAATTTCGGCCACATTAAAGTTTATGTGAAAGAACTTACCGTTTTTTGCTGTTTTCAAATACCATCGTACTACCCTAA
>JASAMX010031143.1:0-22548 GCA_030248175.1 Microlaimidae sp. YZB2_3
GTCACCGCGCAAACTATAATTAAAGAACGTGGGTAAATTTTGTATTATGTTCTTCTTCTCCTTATCGACGAAATCGCCACTTCTTAAAATTTATAGTTGTTTCTTACACATACAAATACAACCTTTTAATTTAAAAAGTGGCGATTTCGCGCTTGTCAAAGATTGCTGTGAGTATGATTTTTCAATTAACCTTTCATTAGACTAAAAAAATGCAACAGTGCTGTGTGATTAGTTTAATGTATAAATGAATCATTATTAGATGATAATAATTTTTATTCAGTGGGAAGCTGCCAAACCAAATACAAAATTCCTATAGTACACATAGTGTCCATCTCAGACTAGTCCACATCTTTTCTGTCTAAACAAACGCCCGGGGAAAAATCGCCCCTTCTTTCTGCTGTATTCTTAGAGCGTTTTTCAAGGCTAGTACTAACAATCCCAAAGCCTATTTCTTGTGGGGTGTAATTTTATATAGTATCTACCAAACTACAGGCATATAATTTGCAACCTTGTTTATTTGCATTAGTAGATTAATCCATTTGAGAAATTAGTCTCATCTAACCAGCCATCAAACGTCTTATTTCGGCAAAGGACAACAAGAAGGAGCCATTTAAAAGCGGTAAAACAAGCCACACAGGTTTTGGACGTTGTTAATTATTTAACACTGACCAAGATGGATGGATACAAATTCCTATTGATTAATTCATGAATTCCATGAATTATTCGGAATTAATTAATTAATTCCGAATAATTCATGGTTAAAAATGCGTGATGCGAGAATCTTGGTTTAAAATAAAACGTTTTATGCCATTATATCAGTGCGAATTCAAATAAAATTATTTATGCTGTTGTAATGAAACATTCTTTTGTTTAATTTGAATATAAAAAATATTCCATCAAAATATCAAAATTTGTCTAACACTCCTAAAAGACAAAATCAGAAAGAACTTTTGAAAAACAGTTTTTGCACAATTGTGTTTTTGGATTTTTTCAAAACTTTTGGAAGTTTTTCCGATCATAAATGTATAAAAGCTTGTAAAAATTCGATCCAACATGCAGTCAAAGTTGTCCAAATCGTCCAAATAGTTAGTTGAAAAATATTATGAACACGTTGTTCAAAAAAAAGTTTAAGGAGGAAACTTTAAAAGTGAAATGTCCGAAATGCCATAGTTGAAACAGACAAAACACAGCTGTCGAGAATTTGTCGCTAGTACGGCAAAATGAGCCAAAGCCATTATAAAATACACGTGAATGTGACTTATTCTGTAGTTAATAGGGTCCTGATTTAGATTTAAAATAAGTCACAGTCACATATCTTTTGTACAAATCGTGGCTCATTTTGTCGTAGTAACGACGAATTGTCCTTTGCACTTTTTTCTCCTTTTCAATAAGGTATGATGCATTACATGGCCGTTGCGTCAGGGGTGGGAACTGCATGTTATTCGGCCAAACATGCATTTTATCCAGTGCTTATTAGAAAACGACAGCGGGGAGAGGAACTTTCTAGTGATGGGCAATTCCGGTTCCAGGTTTCGGATGTTCTGGGCAAAATTTGGAATTCAGGTTCGGGTTCCTGTTCCGGATTTTTTGAAAATCTTAATTCCGGTTCCAATTCCTGTTCCGGATTTTTGGAAAATCTTAATTCCGGTTCCGGTTCCTGTTCCGGATTTTTGTAAAATCTCAATTCCGGGTCTGGTTCCGGTTCCGGTGTTCCGAGGGTTTCACAGTGTAATAGGAAGTTCCGGTTCCGGGTGCCGGATGTTGTGGGCAAAATTTAAAATTCCGTTTCCGGTTCCTGTTCCGGATTTTTGGAAAATTTGAATTTCAGTTCCGGTTCCTGTTCTGGATTTTTGGAAAATCTCAATTCCAGTTCCGTTTCCAGTGTTCTGGGGGTTCCGTAGTTCCGCCCGTCACTAGAAATTTCCCCTGTTCCCCCTCCACTCCGGCTACTGCCATAATTTAAAAGTATCATTATAATGGAGAATTTCGAAAGTGTATCAATATAAGGCATAAGCCACCGTTTACATTTTTACATAGAACAAATTTTTACACAGAACCTGCGCACATTTTTTGGTATCCACTATTTCTTTATTGTGTGTGTTTTTGCCGCGGGGATGTGACTTCTTAAAACTATGGGCTACAAACTAAATTTCAAAAACTTGCTTGCACGGCGGAAACCGTGTTTAAAAAATATAAAATCTTGTTAAAACCGACTAAAAATTTTTTAATATGCAACGCTAAATGCAACAGGACCTGCAGTTTGATGCAATACATTCTATTTACCACAATAAATCTATTCCAAAAAAAATTTTAAAAAAAATATTTTAAAGTTTGACATTACTTAAAGATTTATGATTTTAATCGCTTCAAAAGTTGTAAACTTTATTGAAATAAAAAAAATCAACTAAATTATTTGTTATATTGTGAAAATGTATTGAATATATTTATGCAGAAACCAAAAAAGGAACATCAAAAAATCAGTGCTAGTAATTATCTATTTGTATTTTCCTTTTATTTACACTAGTCAATCAGATTTTTTTTAAGAATGGTATCAAAAACTTTTTAATCTTTTTTATTAAATTTAATTTTGAATAAATAATTTAAATAACCTGGAAGTTTCGCTTTCAAAACTTTAAAAAACAACAAAGAGTCCGCAGTAATCGAACTCCCGACCTTTTTTGGATGAAACAAAAGCTCTACCCACAGTGCCATCGAAACACCGTAAATAACAAATAGATAGGAACAGCTTCGCACACACGTTCAGAAGAACAATAAACTCAATGAATTAAGAATTCGTTTTTCTAAATAAAACTAGCCTTGAAAAATGCTATAAGAATAGAGCAGGAAAAAGGGACGATTTTTCCCCGGGCGTATGTTTAGACAGAAAAGATGTGGACTAGGCTGAGATGGACATTATGTGGACTATAGGAAATTTGCGTTTGGTTTGGGCAGCTGCTCACTAAATAAAAATTTCTACCATATGATAATGATTTGTTTATACATTGATCTAATCTAACAGCACGGTTACATTTTTTTATAGTTTGATGAAATGTCAATTTAAAAAATCATACTCACAGCAATCTTTGACAAGCGCGAAATCGCCACTTTTACAATTAGAAGGTTATATTTTTATGTGTAAGTATATTTGTATGTGGCGCGGGAGCGCGTGGCGCTCCCGCGCCACCGACGCTTATTATTTTTTTAATAAATAAAACTTTGAATTAATTTTGTCATCAGTAATGCAAGAATTAAAAAAAGTACTCTGTTGTTTTCGCCGTTTTCCGCGCGGTTGAAATCAGATGGCGCTGGAAACTGGTTCCGTTTCTGCCACCAATTAAAACCGGTCTGCTTTTTTTTGTGCGGTTTCTATGAGGGGATGTTGATTGTCTGCTCTGTATAATCCTTATTGTTGCCAAAAGCCTATTATTGGGAGTTTTTTTTTTGTCCATTTTTCAAATTTTTATTTTGATCAATAAATCGATAACAAGTACCTAAATGAAAAAAGTGCTTCCTAAGAAAGTTGCGTAATTCCTTCTTCTTTCTGATGAGCTCATGTTTATTTTTAATCAATTAGTAACGATTGAGGAATATCGCTTTTAAGGATGGAGCGTAGGAATAATAATAAGAAGAAAAAGAAGAAGAAGGTTCTGAATTTCAAAATTTACCCACGTTCTCTAATAATGGTTGGCGCGGCGCCACGGGGCTAAATCGCCCCGTGGCGCTCCCGCGCCACTCATGATAAAGTAAAATTTCTTGATTTTTAAAGCTTGTTACTCTTAGCGTTTTATATTCTATTTTTCTCAATTCTTTTTAATGAGATTTATATGTATTTTTATACTCTTTAGCTGAACAGGCGAAAATTATTGAAATTCAGCTCCTGTCCATAGTTGAGAAAAGTAACATTCTCCGCGGAAAAAACACAGTCATTAAATAAATAGTCATTAGGCCGGCGAAATAAAAATTGTCTTTAAATATAATAAATAAAAAATTAATAAATACTTTTAACCTAATTTTATCAAAAAATAAAAATTTAAGAAGAATATTTAAAAATTTTTAGGTGTTTTGCAACCTTTTAACTGTGTTTGCTGAGCAGCCAAGATTTTTTAAAAGTAAATTTAACGGGTTATCAGAAAAAAATCTTAATGGTTTTGGCGTCCTGATGTGTTTTTTTAACATTTTTTTAATTTTATTTATTTAAATTTTGTTTTCAATTAAATATTTTTTTAATACTTTTTTTATTTTTACATATTTTTATTTTATATTAATTTTATTTTAATTTTATTTGTTTTTAATTTATTTTTAATAATATTTAAACTTATTAATTTAATTTTTTTTAAAAACAGGATTTTAGAAAAGTGTTATTTTAATAAAAATTAACTTTACATAAGAACAAATTAAATTCAAAATAAAAACAATATTATATTTGAGATAAATACAAATTATATGCTACATAATTAAAAACTTCTTTATGTTTTTTACATATGCAAATTTAACAAATTAAATTTGCATAAAATGCAAAATGTAATTTAGTTTGAACAAACTTCACAAATAATTACAAATTATTTCTCAAATAATTATTAATTGCCAAGGGCCACTTCTGGCTCTGGACATACAACGAAAAACTGGTGAAAGAAACAAAAGGCGTTTTGTTTAATTTCAATATTCTAAATTTGTCAATTGTCACGAGTGAATTTTAGAAGGACTGAACAGTCCAAAATCGCCTCTCTTCAGGAAGACTGAAGGCTTTACAATGCAAACAAAAACATTTTTGCATTGCACTGCATGGTTAAACACAAAAACTGGGTGCCCCAAGTTTCCATAGTTCTGACTATATTACAATAAAAATGCCTAAAGACAATGGTTAACCTAATTTTTTTAAAGTAAATGTTTTTAAATGCTACAATAGATTTAAGACAAAACATGTTTTCAAATAATAGTATTTATTTATATTGGCTTATACAATAGTTAACAGCCTCTCATATTTAGAGGAGTGCTATTTCCAAAAAAAATTATAACCACCAAAGACAGCTGAAAATTTTTTATGTGAATATTTTCCAAAAACAACATTATTAGCATTGAAACATCATAAAATCTTGGAAGGGTGTCGAGCATAGGTGCTCTGTAGTGTCAAACTCAAAAGAAAACAACAAAATAACAACATTTAAATAATTTTAGTGTTCTTATTAGTCTTTTCAGGTGCAAATTTAAAATGAATCTTGAAAAAAAATATCCAGACTTTTCTTAATTTAAAGTGCATTAATTTAAAGGTGCAGACACTGATTCAAACTTTTCGTTTTCGATTTCATTGATTTTTTGTGAAAACCTTACTCTGCCCCCAAAAGCTCACAAAATTTTTAGGTACAAAATTTTAGGTATAAATGGAGATATTATAACTCTTTACATAAGATTTAAATTTTAAAAAAAACCTTAAATAAAATTGGGGTTTACGTGTCAGATTTTATTTGGGGTATAAAGACGTTTTTTAAATATATGTATGATTTAAGTAAGTTTTCCAGATTTTTAGCAATAGAAAAATATAGTTTTCACTTTATTTTGTTGCTTAACAATAAAAAATTTTCTAACATTGTAAAATGTACATACCAAAAATATGCAATTGTTATTTTTGGGATTTAAATTTTATGTAAAAAGTTATGACCTCATTAAAAATTGCCTATTTTAGGTACCTATGTACAATTTATACAGTAGCTAAGGAAAATAATTTTTTTCTAAGCTTGTAAACATCTTAAAAATACTTTTTTCAGATTCCAAAGATTCTGGTGGCTCCATTTAAAATAATTCTAGGTTCTACTGATTTGGAATAGCAACCGTTTAGAGATATGCTAATTAACTAGCTTAACTTGATTTTCAGGTTTCAAAACTAGCTTCGTTTGATTTTTAGATTTCACTTCTACTAATGATAATTAAAAATAAACAAAACTAAGGGTACAAGTACTAAACGTGTAGCGAAAATCAGTTTGAGAGTTCCTCCAAACAAACATACAGACCTGTGCACTGCTGCCCCTGGGGGTTTATTGAGGTGGGGAGCAATTGCAAAACGGGGGGGGGGGGCATGGGGGGCAATTTTTTTGAAACAGGGGGGGCAATAAAACGGGGGGGCAAGCAGGAGTGAAAGAAAAAAAAGAGAAAAAAGGAGAAAAAAGAAGGGAAAAGGAAAAAAAAAACAAAAAAAGATAAAATAAGGTAAAAATAGGTCTAAAATGGCTTAAAATGCATTAAAATGGGTTAAAAACTGAGTCAAAAAATTTGCGATGATGGCGTCATTATAGGTCAAAAATGGCGTCATATTTTAGGGTACTTTTTCATTTTTGGCGGGGGGGGGGGCAATAAAAGGGGGGGGGGGTGGACAAAACCTCCAAAATAGGGGGGTATTTCCAGACCATGCATAGGTCTGAACATAAATAAAAAAACATATTTCTAGGTCAATTCTGACCTTTCGATCTCAATTTTGGGTATTAAAAAGTGATTAAACTACCCTTTAAGAAAAAAAATGGTGTTTTATAGCCAAAAAATCACCTTTTTTTGAAGGTAGATTTTATGCTGTTAAGAAAATTTTTTTCAATCGTATTTTAACCAATATAAATGAATATTTGTTAGATTGCTGAGGGTCTGGTGGTTCTAAAAATATCTTTACTTTTTTTCTGGTCCTTACCAATTTTGTATGGCAACCGCTTAAAAAGCTCCTAAAAATTCAGTCGTGATAAAAATTAAAATTTAAAAAAAAGAGATAATTTATTAAAAATGCCTCATAATGCATTTTGGCTTAATTTTAGGCTTTTCTTAGGCTCAGTAGAACTAAATCTGATCAAAACTAAGTTTAAATTAGTTTTTTAAACAAAACCAAAATTTGTTGTCCATATTTTTTGGTGGTCTATTAAATTTATAATATTTTATAAATTTTTAGATTCTCGGGACTTTCAGCAATGTTAAAACAAAGTTTTTAGTTTAATTTAGCTGTTTATTAAAATTTTTTCTTCACAACAAAAATTGTGTACCCAAAATACTATCATTTTTTGCCTTATTTACCCCATACTATCAAAAATTGTGTTTTAATCACTTTTTAAAGTTTAAAATCGAGATCTTCAGGTCAGAATTAACCTATAAACATGTTTTTATTCTGTATTTGTAGCGTGGAAATCTCGGATCGATTTTTGGTACACGTTTAGTACCTGTACTAAAACTAAGTTTGAATTAGCTTTAAAAGCCAAATAAAAAATTTTTGCCAGTGTTTTTGGAGGTCCATGTGACCATTAAACTTTAAATTTTTCAAATTTTTTTAAATTATCCAGGTTTTTAGCAATGTTAAACTATAGTTTTTAATTTATTATGTTGCTTAACAAAAAAATTTTTCTACGGTATAAAATTTACATGCCAAAAATAGGCAAGTTTTGGGCATAAGTGGGGTCATAACTTTTTACATAAGATTTGAATCATAAAAATAACACCAAAATTGAGTTTGAAATGTTTGATTTAGGGTATAAAGATGTTTTATATGTGTGTTTTACTTTTAGATCGATCAAATCGATAATTGGTACAGGTATAGGACCAGTGAACAACAAGGTCATTCTTGTATATTTTTAAAATACATTGTTCCGATTCCGTTCCGAAATAAAAGGTAAACCCAACGTTGCTGCAACAGTTGTTCGTTGGACTGAAAAATGCCCACATTAAGTAACCACTCAAATCACGAAAATCTGACGTCACTCGTATCAGCCAATCAGGATTCAGAAAATGAAAGATTTGAAGTAGAAATCAACTTCAGAGGAACAATTCTTATTTTGTGACATAAAAAAAATAAATAGAAGTTTAATAAACACGTGAACACACTGTTGCAGCTACGTTTGGTTTGCCTTTAGTACGCGTAATCACTAAACATGTTATGTAAATTGGTACAATTTTTTATATAATTTTACTGAATTTGAAGCTTCAAACAATTCATTCCCTACCCTCGAGAAGTACCTTAGATCCTAATATGTCTTTGTTCAGAGATCACACTTTTAGCCAGTCAGACATTTACTAAGATAAAGTGTTAAAAAAACACATCAAAATCAGCCAGAACCTTGAACTTCTTGGCACATTATCGGCGATTTGGTTATAATATGTAGTTATTATAAAAAGTAGGCTGTGATAAATTCGAGATACAAGACAGGTATAACTGGCGCATTTGTTTTACAGGTACATAGAAATAATAAACCAAATACCCTTGAATTTTATAACTTAACAAAGCAATGGACTCGTGTGATTCATGATTTTTCTTGGAGCACCAAGATCTGAAGCTTCGGAGCAAGGGTAAAAATAGTTTAAAAAATAGGAAAAAATTTTAAGCTTAAAATCGCATACTTAAGAGGTAATGTTCTGAAATTCCGGTGCTACTCAAAATAATTCATGAAATAAAAACAAAATTCGTTTGTTAGCATTATTATAAATTTAAAAGCCACAGCGCGTTGTAAGCGAAATTTCCAAGTATTTTTCCGTTGCTAAAATTTTTATAATTAGAATTTTTTAATTTACGAATCCAAATAATTCTTAAGCTGATTTTTTTTTAAACGTTTGAGTTTTATTTCAAAATTAACAATACAATGGATTCAATTCCAATCAAACTGATTTGCTTAACTAATTGGTTATTAAAAAAAATTTGAAAAGTTGTGAATTCAATAGCTTGACTTAAAAAATAATTTAAAAAGATAGTATCACCGAAGAAAAATCTAAATAAAACATTTTTTGTACACATTTTATAGCTTTACTAATGGAAATTGTGATACAAATTTTGGATTTTCTAAATAAAAACCACGTGTTTTTTTATTTTTAGTTGATTACTTGTGCTTAACTTTTGCCGATTTTAGTTCCTTTTTTTGTTTTCCTTTAGCCATGTCAAGCCGGTCATTTTTGAATTAATACACCAAAGCAGCTCTCAAATTACTTTAAAAAACATAAAGGAAATAGGAAAAGCGAGATTTTTCTTAGGATTATACGGAACAAGCTGACAAATAACTGACTTTCCAGGATTGACGGATTGACAGGGAAAAAAGCTCGACTGGTATATATAAGAAATTCAGCTATCAGTTATTAGCGGTTGTACATAGAACATAAGGGCCAACTGAAGTGGATGGAAATCTAGACTTGTGTACAAATTTATGTAAATGTTACGAAATTTACTTAAGACCCTACTCGCTTTTAACATTTCTTTGCCCGTGAAAAATTTTTTTGTACATTTTTTGACGGTGAAAAATTTATTATTTTCAGAATTATAGAAAATGTTTTACCGTAATTATGATTTTTTTTATATAAAATTGCATTACAAAAACTGCCGTTAAATATTTTTTGTTTCCGTTATTTAAGTTTAAGGTTGTATTATTAGGATAAACGTAAGGTTATATACTTTTTATGATAAATAAGTATCGTTTTTAGCTTGCTAATAAAACGTGTCATACTTATATTTTTAGAAAACCGCAATAAACAAACGGTTTGCTTTTCCTGAAATTTAGTACGAATTTTTTCTACTTCCCCTTCCTAGTGTACATGTCTACGAACAAAATTTAAAAAATTCACGACCAGAATTAAATAGTTTAACTAAGTTTGAACGCGTGCGCTTAAGTTTACGCGTAAGCTCCTATCCTGAAATGAAGAAAAACCCACGGTATATCTACATAGTGTAAGCTGACTAATTACATCCCCTCTTTCATTATTGTATACTACCGCTCTTCTCATTCGCTAACTAAAATAAACGTCGGTCTACCTTTTTTCCGGTTTTCCTATTTATTTCCTATTCGAAACAAACGTGTCTAGTCCAGCTTCTCATTGAAGCTCTCTATCTTTCGCCCGCGATCGATTATTCCAAAAAATTTTCCCATACTCCCTTACTACGGCGGCACAACTTGACCACACTTACCGCACCGGATGAAAAGGGAGCGAAGAAAAATTGAAATTTCGACATTATGTCATCTTCGGACGACGGGATAATTGTTTCTACACTTGTCCGCTATTTTCCCCGTGTAAATAATAATGTTTAGCTCCCGGGAAAATATTTTAAAATCCAACTGTTTAGCTAGATTTGTAAATGCTTTTACATACGGAATCAATGGCTTTAGAACTTGCAACAGAAGGTGTGTGTATGTGTGTGTATTAGGGCTGGTTCATACTTATGACAAAACGTCCTTTGGACAAAGTCCAAAGGACTTTTGTACTTTGGACTTTGTCCAAAGGACAAAATCCAAAGGGAAAAGTCTAAAGGACAAAATCCAAAGGACAACGTATTCATACTTTTGTCCTTTGGACTTTTCCCTTTGGATTTTGTCCTTTGGACTTTGTCCAAAGAACAAATTCTAAGTAGCGTTCATACTTCGTCCAAAGGAAAAAGTCCAAAGGACGTTTTGGCTTTTATAAAATTGTCCTTTGGACTTTGTCCAAAGGACGTTTTGTCATAAGTATGAACCAGCCCTTATATAAGTATTATAAATCTGTTTTGCGTACGAAACAACGGTGTCATAAAATTTCTTGAAAGCGCACTTCTAATAAATAATTGTGTTATCGAAAAGAATGCACAGGGATATTACGGGGATCGCAAGCAGAAAATTGGAGCCATCAAAAAATTTTGGGAACTTTAAGCCACAATTCACGAACAATAGCAACTTGGACCCTTAAAAAAAACTGGTTTAGGCTTCGATTTAGGTTTTGCTTATGCTTAGGTAAACGTTTTAGCGATTTTTACTTTTGGCTCCAAGTTCCCAGTTTACGGCTCCAATTTCCCTATTTTTCCAAGTTCCAGCTTCCAGTTCCTTCGGTTCCACGGACTCTAAATCTTTTGGACGAAGTATAAGCCGACTTTAAACGCATGAAGATCTAGTAAGGTTTATTGAACATAAGCATGTTAATATAACGTTTTACACTAATAAATTAATATATAAATATGACGACTTGATACTATCTTAACCCTTTGGGATTCTTTCCGCTGCATATCCGCAGAAGGTATTCCGCGTCAGTGCTGCACTGTGTGAAACTGTGCGTCCCGTCCACGTCCAGGGCGGTGTTTAGCACCTAGCAGCGGTGGCGCGGAAAGCGTTCCGCGGATGTGCAGCGATTTTTGGACGAAAAAATCCCAAAGGGTTAAGAAAACTTTTTTATTAAACAAAAAATCACAATATTGAACTTTTGAGCAAAAGCCCGAATTCTCCAAGTTCCCTCCGCTTTATTGACCCTAAATCTGCGCGGGGGTGTACGTGTATGCGAAAACTTGTTGCCGAATTAAAAAAATGATTGTGGCTCACATTTGAGCTTAGGCTTAGGCTCAAAACAGATTTTAGCGATTTCAAACTCTCAGCTCCAACGACCTTAAATCCCACTACTGCTTAACCAGCAATCCTCGTTCTATTTTGTGTATTATTAAAGAAGAATGACGCACCTTTGTAGTCTTCCGCGTTTTCGCTACAATTTCGCCGGACATTTACGATTCATTATTCATTTACGGTTTTCTGTCGTCTTTCCGCGGGAGAGTCCGCCTTTGAATGGGAAAATCGACGCGTTGACGGGGCTCTGAGCGTTGAAGCGCGCGCTTTCGAATAATGCTTATTGTTAGCTGGTTTGCTTGATTCGGTCGTTGTCACGCGAAGAACGCCTTTAGCTGTTAAATGTTTATTCTTTAATAATGCTCAATGTTTTTTTTGTTTTCAACTCCGTTGATAGTTTTATTGTTTAATCAAAATTGACAGTTATTTTATTTTTAGCAACTGTTTTAAACGTCCCATGTAAAAAAAGTACTGCAAAATTTGCAAAGTACTGGATTAATGTTTTGTTTTTAATTTAATGTCAAATGCAAAATTTCGATTGCATGAATAATAAAAATTATTAGTGTACAAGGGCTGGTTCATACTTATGACAAAACGTCCTTTGGACAAAGTCCAAAGGACAATTTTATAAAAGCCAAAACGTCCTTTGGACTTTTGCCTTTGGACGAAGTATCAACGCTACTTAGAATTTGTCCTTTGGACAAAGTCCAAAGGACAAAATCCAAAGGGAAAAGTCCAAAAGACAAAAGTATGAATATGTTGTCCTTTGGATTTTGTCCTTTGGACTTTTTCCTTTGGACTTTTCCCTTTGGACTTTTCCCTTTGGACTTTGTCCAAAGGACGTTTTTACATAAGTATGAACCAGCCTTAACTTTCATAGTCGTTGACACGCATGCTTATCAATTTAATGTGTATAGAAGCAAGAATATATAATCGAGAAAACGTCCGACTTTACACTAAATTGTTGCCCAGAATTTTGCAAAAACTCACGCTTGCAAATTTTTGAGCGACTTTTATAGCAAAAAATTCGCCATTTTCTGCTAAATTTTCCCGCGCTGCAATTTAAAAGAAGTCGCAGTGGGGACTGCGACTTTTTTGGCACTCACAACTGCTTTAAGGCTGGTTCATACTTATGTAAAAACGTCCTTTGTACAAAGTCCAAAAGACGTTTTTACATACGTTTATACGCTGTATTTGTCCTTTGGACTTTGTCCAAAGGACGTTTTTACATAAGTATGAACCAGCCTTTATTCTCACCGCTTTGTCCGCTGCAACCGCGGCATCAAAAAAACGCAGGCACAGACGCGACGAGGCGAAAAACGACGCAGGTGCCGCAAAGAAAACAACACGAAAAACCAACAAGACAAAAACAGCAAAACAAAGAACCACCACCACCCCCACCGACCGCAGAAAAAAAGCAGCAACACCAAAACCAACGCACCAAAAAAAAAACACACAAAAAACAACAAAAACAAAAAAGAACGAAAATTTAAACTAAAATTAAAAAAAACGGTGAAAAATTTAGCGCGCTGAAAATTAGAAACTGTCTTTTTTAGGTGTCCGGAAATTTGATCGCCAGCACTTGGGCCGGAATTCACAAAGCGGAATAATTCAGGGGCTAACTCGGTGTTAGTTAATCCGGACAAATTACAGTAGGTTTCCGTATACCTGGAGCTAAATGTGTTAAAATTTTATTTAGATATAAAAAAAATATAAAAAGATATAAAAATAAAAAATATAAAAAGATATAAAAATAAAAAATATAAAAAGATATAAAAAGCAAAATTTAGAAGAATTATTTGTATAAAAAACTGATAAACTTTTAAATCTCTATTAAATAATTGCAAGTTTGTGTAAAAAGTGGTAGAACAAAATATTGTAAATATATGGTAAACAAGGAATTTTTCGAACAAAAAAATAAAATTAGCTGGGAAACCTGCTGTAATTTGACCGAATTAACTAACACAAAGTTAGCCCCGGAATCTATTGTAGTTAGCTATCTGATGGGGCTAGCCCCGGATCAACTAACACCGAGCTAGCCCGAGGATTATCCCGCTTTGTGAATTCCGGCCTTGATCGCTGAGCATTAGACCACCAGCATTAGTTCGCCGCGCACTTGATCGCCGAGCATTAGACCGCCGACCATTTGATCGCCGCAGAATTGCGTATAAATTTTACGCAAATTTCTTGTTTTCTTTCACCACCAGCGAATCAACACAACACCACGACTGAGTATAAACAAACTTGCGAAAACTATTGTGAACTTCTCGCAATTACGTTAATGCGTGTGATCATTTTTATCTTAAAATTTTGCTGGTGACGTGACAAAAAAATATTGTCAAGAACACATTGTTAATTAAGAATTTATCATAATAATAAAGTTTAGCCTGGTTTTAAGCTTTCGATTAGTCTTAAGAAAAACTAAAGTTTTAGTCTTTATCAAAAAAAAAATATTCATTAAATTAATAAATATAGATATAGATAGATAGATAGATAATATGCCTCTACCTCTACCACACCGCCTAACAAGGAATTTTTCGAACAAAAAAAAATTAGCTGAGAAACCTACTGTAATTTGACCGGATTAACTAACACAAAGTTTGAGATTTTTTATTCATCATTTAAACAAGGCAATGTTGTTTTGGCGATAAAAGACTTTTATTGCCAAAACAACATAGCCTTATTTAAATATTTTATATAATTTTTTTAAAATTATATTCGGTGTAGTTTTTATTATTTTTTGGTGGGGAGTTTATACTACACTGGTGGCGAGTTTTAACGTTTGCTTTGATGCAACACGAACTGCGGCGATCAAGTGCGCGGCGATCAAGTGCTGGCGTTCAAATTTCCTAGAAATACTGGCAAGCACTAAAAGACACCCTACCACACCTACTACACCGACGGACCGACCGAGGGGTGAAAGTCTCTCTTGTTACTAAAAACTTCCTAAGCAACCTAAGCAAAACCTTAAAATCAAGCAAATTTAATGTTTTGTTTGATTTTGAGGTTTTGCTTAGGCTGCTTAGGTCCGTCGATGTGGTAGGTGTAGTAGGTGTCTTTTAGTGCTTGCCGAAATACTTTTGATTTCCTCTTTCTGTTTCTGTCCAATCTACAGGTGTCTCTGACTATTCACATGGTTTTCTTTTTGTTGGAATAAATTTTATTTGTGAACTTGCTTGCGCTTAACCTTTTTTTAACCCGTTCACGTAATTGCCTTTTCCCCGGTTACGACGGTGAGAAGTGTTTTTGTAAATGTATAAATCCCCATTATTTTCGCTGGTAATCAAAGTGTGTTCACAATGGTCCGCATCTGGGAAAAGTAGTTAATATACGCTCATAGGTGAGCAGCCTCCCGGATTTTGGGGGTTATACCCGACCCCCGAAATTTGGGGGGTTGTCCCAAAATTTTTTTGGGGTATACCTCAAATACCCCATTTTTAGCGTTTTTAGTACTGCGACCCTCCAAATTTTGGGGGGGGGTGTCCAGGGTACCCCCAAATTATAGGGGTGGTGTCGCCTATCATCGGAATTTTCGGGGGGTATAACCCCCTCAACCCCCCACCCCTGCCCACCTATGGCTCTCTAAACTCGAACGCACTCTGATTACCAGCGAAAATAACGGGAATTGATACATCTACAAAAAAATTTTCACCGGGGAGAAGGCAATAACGGACACGGCTTAAGATCATTTATTTCCTTCACTTCACGCTTTTAAAAAGTTCTGTGCGAGTCACATATTTTAACCATTCATATTCACATAATAAAACGTATAATTCCCTTAATTTATAGTTGCAGTAGAATATATAGTAAAATAAGAAATTTAAAAAATCTAAAAAATGTTGAAACGCTTCAAGTAACATCTCTAAAGTTGATCGCTTTTAAATTGTTTGAATAAGTTTGAGCTCTTAATATCTGGAGAAGATATTAACTACGGGTCAGCGGATGTGATATGTGTTCAGGAGTCCTGGCTGAGTGAGCATATGCCAAATCAAATAATCAAAAATTCTGATTACAACCTTCTCCGTAAAGATAGGACTATAAGCAAAGGGGGTAGGGTAATAACACTTATAAGCAAAAACATAAAATATAGTGAAATTGTAATTCAGAAGAAGTGAAATAATAAGTAATAGCGACTGATCTTATTATTATAAGTGACAAAATCCGTTTAATTAATGTATACAGACCTCCTAACATTAAAAATAAAGATGAACGGTTATTATTAGATTTTATTAAGTTTTACACTAATAATTATTCAAACACAACTAAACTCGAATGCCAGCAGGAAGCGTTGTTACTTAAACACTAAATATTGCTGGATTAATGCCAGTGGTTCATTTTAAATCAATGTTTACTTAAAATGGTTAAAATGGAAAAAGAAAAGAAAATCCGTGCGTATTTCTGTTATTATTATTTTTTTTAATTTTCTTTATAATTTTTCTGTATGGCGGGCGGCTGTCGCGACCGCTTTGTCGCTTCTACAGTGCCGTTGAGTTTATATTAAAAAGATATCATGAATTTACCTGGGAAAAGGTGGGATTTTAACAAAATTCTTAGCAACTCTCAAAATGAAACAAGATATTACACAACCTTAGAATTAGGACTCTCAACTAGTTCTTGAGCCAACTAGAAACAGAAACCTCTTAGATGTACTACTTACAAATGCCTCTGAAATTTTAATAAAATACACCTGGCTGCGAATTTTGGCGAAATTTTGATCATGCTGTAATTTGGGTAGCTAAATAAATTGCCATCTTTTTAAAAATAGTCATAAAACTGATCACGTGGTGCCTGATTAAAAAATGCTGATTACAGCAGCATAGCACTATTTTTAGCTTCTCAAAACTGGAATTTAAATTTTAAATATTTAACTACAGTCCAAGTGTCGATAATCGACACAAAAACCGTAGTTTTTTTATTTAAAATTAACTATATCACTCTTTTTAAATGTATTCTAGAAAGTTCTCGAACGTTCTATTGTTTGGCGGCGCTCGTGTAGTTTTTTTCGTAACGTCGCTTAGTTTTTATTGGTTAAGAACTTTCTGGAACTTTCTAGAACTGTTATTTGTGAATATATAAAGTAAGAAAAACAGTTACCGAAAGTGTTATTATAAATCATTAAATATTGTTATAATTGTGTTATAAATTCAAAATTATTATTTCAATAAACTTATTAACTTATTAACTTATATTTTTATTTCCACTGCGTTTAACAATTAAATTAAACTCTGCTTTTGTCGACGCTTAAATTCCTCGATATTTTTGATAGCAGAGCGTGGTTTCGAAATCAAAAAACTGTTCAATTGTGAAAAAGAACGAACTTCGACTCCTTTTGTGGTAACATTTATTAAAAAAATGAGTTTAAAAGACGAAAGACTGCCAACTGGTAACCAAAGACGGTTTTGACTGCCTGCATAAAATTGGTAGTGTTGAGACTCTGTCAGTAATGGGATACCCAATCTAATTACTGATGAATTATATCGACACCTTGAAGAAATCGATGAATTCCAATGGATATGTCCAAATTGATCCAATACCAACTGTTGCATTGATATTTTCTATTGGTTTTCATTGTGGTCAATGTTCAGGTAACTTCTGTCACCATTTATGACCAGCAAACCAAGCAAAATACTTTAATTTTTCAATAGTTCAACCTCTGGCCGCCAAATTTGCTGGGTTATCTTTCGTATTTACATAGTTATAAATGCTGTCTCTTTCTTTAAAAATTTCAGATTTTCTGCGCTGTACATATGGTGACAATTCTTGTGTTGACTGCAACCATTAAAGGGTATTCTGTGAATCTGTCCAAAGAAACATCTGGTCAATGTATATGTCTAAAATGAACTGTGCAAAAAGCTCGACATCCAATCAAAACTGCCGTTAATTCTAATTTTGGAATAGTCATTGTTGGTTTCAATGGAGCCACTCGTCCCTTGAAAAATATTAATGAACATTTGATTTCCTTTTTTAATTTCTGCCACAATTAAATACATGCAGCATATCAAATCAAGGAAAAGTGTGTCACTTGTTGTTGGACGTTTCAACTCAGAGAATGAGGATAAAATTGAAGCTGATATTGTCGAAATGGGACTTTTGGGTAATAGTGGATTCAAGTTCAAAATTGGAGCATAATACTCTGTTTCCAAAATTTTACCACCAATAAGCATTGCTCCATTATTTCTCCGATTTCTCCAATTGCAGAAAAAGAATAGGGAAGCAAGGAAAGCTTTAAAACCACTTAACTGTCCTCCATCAAAGCTTCAGAGTACATGTCCTGTAGATATCCTAGTTGGTCAAGACTCCTACAATACGATTTTTGGACCACATATCAAAGCAACTAGCATTCAAAATCATCTCTATGTTTACTATACAAAATTAGGAAATATATTGGTGGAAACTCGAAAAAATTGGACAACGCTGCTAGCCAAACCAAAAATCAAATGCTTCAGGTGATAAATTGTTTAACAGTTGAAGATCCAATTGAAAAACTGTGGAAATTGGAATCAATATGAATTTTAAATAATGCTACCACATTAAACCCAATTGAACAAAGTGTGATGCAAACGTTCAATGAAACAATTAAAATCAAAGATGGAGATTGACGTTATGAAACTGGGTTTCCTTGGAAGAATTAAGAACACAAAATTTCTTCCAACTACCGCATATCAAAACAACGACTTAGCAGCACTTTTCAATCATTGACCGAAAATGATCCCTTAAAAAACTACAACTATATTATAAATGAACAAGTAAAACATGAAATTGTAGAACGAATTGATCCAAAGAAAAAAGATGGTCGACTTATTCACTACATCGCTCACTTTCAAATGGTACGTCAAGATAGTGTAACCACAAAAGTCAAAATCGTTTGTGACGCAAGTGTTCCAACCAAGAAAGAGGAAAAAAGCCTCAACGATTTGATGCATTCTGTACCCTGCACCCTTAATGACCTTGTTGGCATTCTCTTAAGATTCAGAACATGCCAAATTTCAATGATTACTGACATTGAAAAGGCTTTTCTATAAGTCGGTTTAAGAACAGAGGACCGCGATGCAACACGTTTTCTATCGATTAAGGATTTGAAAAAATATTTGCAAGAATACCTTTTGGCATTATTTTGTCTCCCTATTCTTGGAGCTACAATAAAGTATCACTTAGAAAAATACCAGTCATCACTAGCATAGCAATTGCAATGAAACATTTATGTTGACAACGTCGTCATTAATGGTCGAAATGTTGCTGAAGCCCAAGAATAATACAAAGATTCAAAACAACTGTTTCTAGATGCAGGTATGAACCTTTGATAATGGGCAACAAACACCGAAGCTGTAAATGAGGTGCTTTCAGTTTTTGACAAAGCAAAAAAAGCAATTGATTAGAGTTCTAGGAATTAACTGGAATACTGAAAACGACATATTATTATGGTCAGCAATGAAAACAACTTAAATCTAATGACAAACCGTCAGTTGCTTAGCACAATTGCCAAGTGCCTTTGGAATGTTTACTCCAGTAACAATAATGCCAAGAATTATGATGCAGAAACTTTGGAAACTGCAATTGAACTGGCATGATCAACATTTGAAAAAATCTTCAAAATGAATGGGTGAATCATCAAAGACAATTTCAATTGATCCCAACCATTGAAATTGAATGTGAAGTTTACAAAACTGATGAAACATTGAACTTTCTGGTTGCCTTTACAGATTCAAGCCAAAAAGAATATGCTGTATGTATTTATTTATGGCAGAAATTGAAAAAAAAGAAATCAAATGTTCATTAATATTTTCTAAGAGACAAGTGGCTCCATTGAAGCCAACAATGACGATTCCAAAGTTAGAATTAACGGCAGTTCTGATTGGATGTCAAGCTTTGCGGTATGTCCGTTTGCAACTAGACATATACATTGACCACATGTTTTTTTGGACAGATTCACAGATTAGCCTTTAATGGTTCCAGTCAACAAAAGAATTGTCACTATATGTACAGCGCAGAAAATCTGAAATTTTCAAAGAAAGAGACAGCATTTATAACTATGTAAATACAAAAGATAACCCAGCAGATTTGGCGGCCAGAGGCCGGTTGCATAAAAATCCCTTAGTAGAGTGAAAAAAATCCCTTACGTTTTCTCTTGAATACAGTAATCTCCATAGGTTAAGTTTTCCCTGAAGTCGGTTGCACGTAAGCGAGTTCCCTTAAAGGAGCACTGTCACAAATCAAATTCCTATATCGCTCGAAACGGACTGCTCCTTTAATACCAAACCTACCTAACTCAAATTCGGGATTTGGAGTGCTCCACTACAAGGCTACAACATTTTTAAAATTCAGCTCGATTGGTTCAGTATTAAAGGAGCAGTCCGGGTTGGGCGATATAGGATTTTGATTTGTGACAGTGCTCCTTTAACCTTAACTTAGGGCGTACGTACCACATTGTAAGGGAATTTCTGTTAACATTTAAAACTAAATATTGCTGCAAAAATAAGTTAAAACACATAAAAATGCAAACATTTATATTAACACATGTAATAAATAAATGAATTCTATATTAAATTGCTTGAAAAATTACTTTATTTCATCAAATAATCTTAAATCGACGACTTATTTTCATGTTTTATTCGGAATTTGGTGTTTTGTCACGGTTTTTGGCTTGAGTTTTTACATTTTTTTGATAAAAACACTTAAAAACCAGAAATAAATCTATTCTTTATTTAATCTTAAATTTATTGTGCTAAATATTTTCAATTTTAGTTAAATAAACAAACAAATTAAGGAGCCAAAACGTGGAGAGGACTTTGGTCAATTAATGAAGATAATATTTTGTGCAGAATAATGCTAAATTATTTTATAAAAATATAACAACGATTTTCATTTCATCATAGAAATTAATTACTTACTACGTATGCAGGGGCCTTAAAATTATTATAAACTTTGTAATTTTTTTAAAACGACTTATAATCTTATTAATGACGCATCAGCTCTATTTGAAATATTCCCCTTAAAGTCTTAGGGTCCTCTTTACCACCCTTGGGATTTAAGGGAAAACGTAAGGTAAACGTTTGAGTGAAACTGTTTATGCAACGCACTTAAGGTAAATTTGCTTTTTTACAGCTCTTAAGTGCAAATTTAAGGGAATAATTACCCTTAAACGTTTTATGCAACCGGCCCCGGAGGTTTTACTATTGAAAAATTAAAGAATTCTGCTTGGTTTGCTGGTCGTAAATGGTGACAGAAATTACCTGAACATTGGCCACAATGGAAACCAATAGAAAATATCAACCATTATTAGGGAACGTGGGTTAATTTTGAAATTTAAAACCTTCTTCTTCTTCTTTTTTTTCTTCTTCTTATTATTCCAACGCTCAATCCTTAAAATCAATTTAGGTTCTTGTTATCGATTTATTCATCAAAATAAAAAATTGAAAAAAATAGGAAAATAAAAACTCCCAAACGCACAATAACAGCCTTTTGGGAACAATAAGGATTGTACAAAGCAGACAACGGACAGCCCCTTGTAAAAACTGCACCATAAGAGTAGAAGACTGTGCTCGGTTTCTAATTGGTGGCAGAAACTGCACCAGTTTCCAGCGCCATCTACATCAACCGCGCGGGAAATTTTGAAAACAACAAAGTACTTTTTTAATTCTTGTATTACTGCTGAAAAAATTAATTTATAGTTTTATTTCAAAAAAACACAAATAATTGCAATCATTGGTGAAGCGAAAATGCCACGCGATGGTTTAGCCCCACAGCACCGCGACCACTATAATTAGAGAACGTTGCGAAAATTTTGTAATTCATGTTCATCTTCTTCTACTTATTACTATTATTCTAACTCTCATATCTTAAAATCAATATTCCTTCATTGTTCACGCGGCGATTTAGCCTCTCGTGGCACCGCGCCAACTATAATCAGAGGACGTGGATAAAATTTGTAATTCACGTTTACCCTCTTCTGATTTTTTATTAAAAAAAAACATTTGCAATCATTGAAGGCACAAAAGCGCCCACTCCGATTTAGCCTCACGGCGCCGCGCCAACTATATAAATGGGGCACCAGGGGTCGCATTCTGAAGAAACCCTTATTTTTACCCCGATAAATCCATTTAAAAGAAAATAAAAAAAATAAATATATATTGTAAATAAATAAACCTTCCGCATATGGGACAGGAAATGATTGCAATGAATTTTTTAAATTTTTTTTCTCGCGCCGCAAAACCACCTCGCGCAAAATAAAAAATTTAATCAATGCGCGTATTTTATTTTTTATTAAATTAATCCTACGGGAGAAAATATTTAACCACCTCTCGAGTTGGATAAATTCTTATTCTTAAAACAATAGAAAAAATTTAACCCGAGTTTTACCCAAGTAAAATTGATTTTTCACTCGCATCCTTAAGCACGTAAAAAAAGTTACCCTGGGGCCTATTTCATAAAAATTGTTTGTAATTAATTTACAGCTGTAAATTAATAAACGCATATTTTTCTTTTGTATTTTTAATTATAAAGTATATTAATAAAATTGCGTTTAGAATTTAAAAAAATTACAAATTTGTAAATTCCGTAAATTACATAATTACGTACGTATTTTTTAATTAATAAAATAAGAAGAAATTAAATGCGTTTATAAATTTACAATTAGAAAAATCTTTATGAAATAGGCCCCAGTAACTTTTAACCGCGCGTTAAAATGCGACCCCAGGAAATTTTTGTAATCCATTTTTATTTTTTTAAATAATTCGTCTTTTTTTTATTATTATTTTTATTTCAAAAAATATAATTCCAATCTTCGATGGCGCGGGGGCGCCACACTGCAATTTACCTCACGACACCGCGCCAACTATAATTAGAGAACGTAGATAAATTTTGTAATTCATGTTAATTATCTTCTTCTTTTCTTATCATTATTATTTTTATTTCAAAAAATATAATTGCAATCATTGGTAGTGCAGGAGTACCACAGGGAAATTTAGGTTTTAGGCTCACTTCACCGCGGCAACTATAATTAAAGAAGGTGCGTAAATTTTTTCATTAACGTTCATCATCTTCTTCTTCTTATTTTTTATTTTAAAACATATAATTGAATATTTTCGGTGGCACTGGAGCGCCACTATACAACGCTAACTAATTAAACAACGTGGGTAATATTTGTAATTCAAACTCATCTTTTTCTTATTATTATTTTTTTATTATAAATGAATTATCGGTGGCGTGGGAGCACGAAGATGAAGATAAAGCCACACAAAGATAAAGCCCG
>JASAMX010031145.1:0-70713 GCA_030248175.1 Microlaimidae sp. YZB2_3
TTTGCTGGGTTACTAGTTTACTGAACAGCTAAGAGGTGTGCGAGGGGAAGAGTATTTGGGCTATTAAAATATTTAATTAATTTTAAATGGATTTGGATCTGGATACAATCTTAATCTGCAATGCAATCTGAACAAGTCTGGCATATCAGGTGAGCTTCTAAACTTATTTTTAAAAAAAATCTTTGGCCTAAGTGTTAATATTTAAATAAAATATTATCTATTATCAGTATAAATATATTTAGGCTTTATGCGGCATGGCGCATTATTTTACTTAATATAATAATAATAATATTTCCAATAACTATTCTTAAGTATCCATAATTGCATAAAATGTTAATATTATCTATTTAGGATAACAAGGAAAAGCAAGTTATATTAAATAATATCACTTAGTACATTAACAGTAATATTTCTAATAATTATTCTTACATATACACAATTGCATAAAATGAAATGTTAATTATTATTTATTTAGGGTAATAAGCAAAAGTAAGTTTTATTCTAATATTAATTTGCTAATATGTATGTTATAACAGCTATATAAATAATCATATTATAAATATATACATTTATTTAATAATTTTATTATATTTAAAAACTTATTATAATGCTAAATTTTTAAATATTAATAGGCAATTATATAATTATATATTTTTATATATATATATATATATATATATATATATATATATATATATATATATATATATATATATATATATATATATAGGTAGGGTCATAACAGCTAATCAAGTAAGTTAAGCTTTATATTATTTATGTATGCTAATTGGTTAAATATTACAGTAGTATTAAAGTGTATAATTTTAAGTATATTAACTAATTTATGTTAAAAAATTTATTTACTATTTACTTAAAGTAATTAAATAACATTACTTAGTATAACAACAGTAAAATTTCTATTAACTAATTTTATGTATCGGGAATTGCAAAAATAAAATGTTAATACTAACTATCTATTTAGGGTTGTAAGGATTACCTAACATATTATAATAAATATATAATATATATGTAGTGTGGTTTTTTGTTAGTTTTTTTAGTTGCGGTAAGATTCTCAAGGAAACATTTCAACAATGTACAAATTCCAATTCCCAAAAATAATAATAATAATAACGCTAGGTTTTAATTTATAAAATACTCTTCCCTTAAATCCTTTTTAGAAGGTTGATTTATAATTATATTATGCTGTACTGGCCCAATAATGGTGGTGAGTTCCATTATGGTACAAGATAATATAAACGGCGACACTGTACATCTAATGTACCAAGTGATCCGAATCATGAGAAAACAAACAAACAAACATCTTAAGTTAAAGATAATTTGGAATACAGTTTTATGCATTATTTTGTACTCTTTAAAGTTGAATTTTTGTTCCGATTTTAAATTTTGAAATTTGATTTATACTCTTTAAACAAGCTAAAACTTTTTTGCATTGATTTTTGGGTAATGCTACTGTTGCAACGTTAAAAAAACAATATTTTTATGACATTAAAAAGCGTGCAAATCAATTAAATTAGACCAAACAAAATAGACAAAAAAATTTAAAAATTTAGAACACGACAGTGTTAGAACAAAAACAATATTTTTACAACATTAAAAAGTGTGCAAACCAATTAAATTCGACTGAATAAACTAGACAAAAAGTTTTAAAAATTTGCCATCTTAAGTTAAAGATAATTTGGAAAAAGTTTTATGCATTTTTTTGTACTCTTTAAAGTTAAATATTCATTTTGATTTAAAATTTCGAAATGGGATTTATCCTCTTTAAACGAGCTAAAACTTTTTTGCATTTAACGAACTTATTTTAATTATTTTTTAATGCAAGAAAAAATTGCTAAATTTGTTTCCATTAATTCTCAAAACGTTACTGGTACTATTATTAATTAGGATATTACGTTTAATTATATCTGACATTGATTATATAAATTAGAAAGGAGAGGGGCCAAAGGGCCCTCGCCTTTCTAGTTTCAATAATCTGTGAGAAATTCCTACTGGTCTATTGATAATTCAACCTTAGTCGATTAGAAGTTGAATTACTTTAACCCACACAGATGTTCACTACGTTATTCTTATGACTGCATTCCTCCGCAAAGAGAAATAACCTGACATTTTTACTGTGTTTTCATTTACTTTACACAATTTTTTGAAGCATTGGTATCTTATATTGTGGTAAGTGGCGAGTTGGGTGGAGAAACCCCATTGACCTTGATATTTACTATGTTCACTATAATGACTGAATCCCTCCACCAAGAAAATAACCTGAATTTTTTAATGTGTAGAAGTCTTATTTTTGAGAAATTCCTTCCGGTCTATTAATAATTTAATACAACCTAGTGAATTATGGGTGATTTAACACTACCCGTACACAACCCATGATAGTGAAACTCATGTTAAACAGGTTCTTTCACGCATACATGGGCAAGTTGGTCCGGAGTGGGGGGGGTTACACCCCAAATTAGGGGGGGGGGGTTAAAATCCGAGAAACGCAAAATACCCATATCGTTTTTTTTTCTGGAGTGCATTTTACCCATATCGTTTTTCGATTTTGAAGGAAAAATAGGTAAAAAACGCTAATTTTAGGTCAAAAAGCCCTTTTTATTGCATTTTTGAGCTTTTTATTGCTTAAAACATTCATTTTGACCTCAAAACTTAAGTTTGGAGGCAATTAGAAGCCATTTTAAAGACATTTTTTTTCTTCATTTTTCCAAAATTGGGGGGGGTTAACTTTTTCTCCCCCCCCCCACTTCTGAGTGGGGGGGGGGGGTTAAACCCCCCTTCTCAGAATTTGGGGGGGTTAACCCCCCCCAACCCCCCTTGCCCATGTATGCTTTCACGTGAACTTTGAGGTAGTCCAAATTAACGGAATTCTAAAATGCGCAGTTAGTACACGCGATGCAAATTGTTTTCAAAGAAAATATCAAAACATGAAAATTAACAATTTTGAGACTTAAATATAAGTTATTTTAAAGTTATATATTGCTTTGTTTTAAATTTGATGCAGTTTAAACACAAAGCAAAGCAAAAATCCAGAAAATCACAAAGAATTCCCTTTTTGTATAAAAATGTTGATAATGCAGAATAACATGAATAAAACTTTTCAAATGCACTTTATTCCACATTTATCCAGTTACTGTTGTGCCAGTTCTTTTATGTTTTAAAAATAAGCCAATTTTATAACACCCTAAATTGGTGACCGAAATTAAGGCCTGGCTGAAATTAAGTCAGATACCCTACTATTTTGCTATAATATTAGTTTTCCCTCAAATCTAAAAGACCAGCTTCTCATGTCATTTAAAACAATTAAATTTTACAAAGGAACAAACAAAAAAAAATATACCTTGCTAACAGGCAACTCTTTTCGATAATGTTTCTTTTCGTCTTCAGCAAACCAATCAGGAAGATTTTCGTCATTATTTGTGTACCTAGCACAAGCAAGTTCAAATTTAAATTTGAGCGGCAGGATTATGACTTTGACGGCAAAATTCTACCCTCCCACCCCACACCCCAGAAAAGAAACAACCTTAACTAACTGCACCTCCTATAATGGACAGGGGAAATAGAGGGGATGGCGCGGTGGGTCTGACGGTATTGTGTACACCATTCATCCCACAAAAAATCTTTAAGCTGCTGAGCCTTCTCTAAAAATTGTAGGTACCCTGGACAACCCCTTTATATGCCATTAAGCAACCAGGACCGTGCTGACCTTCGGGCAGCACCCAACTGGCCTACGTACGGGTATCACCTGGCAGGGACGTAGCCAGAGGGGGCGGCCGCCTCCCACCACCGAAACGGTCGGACAGTGGGAAAAACAAGGATAGTGGTTAGGCGGAAGGGGGGACGGCCGCCCCCCCCGAAATGGTCGCCAGATACTAAAATTTGAGGGTTTTCAGAGGCTAAAAATTCAAAATTTTCTAGCGCCTCGCTAATCGCTCGGCGCCAAACTATAAAATAATTTTAGTACCCTAATTGACCCTCAAAAACCAAAAATTTTTTCCGCTTTGCTTCCCTCAGCGGTCACTTTCAATAGTATACATACATATATCTCGCTATATATCTTGCCTAATGCTAATGTCATTTAAGTTAGTACAATATTTTTTATAGGTAATAAGTACTATCATAGATGAACAAGGGGGGGGAGGTAGGGTGGGATCCATCTTTCCCTAGCCTCGAAATTTTGGGCCCCGCCCCCCTAGAAAAAAATCCAGGGCCCCCCTCCCCCAAATTTTCGAATTTTTTACCCCTAATCCCCCTCTAGATTTTGAAATCTGACCCCCTCTCCCCTCTCGAGAAAATTTTAAGTATTTTTTTATACTAAATTTTCTTCCAAAAACGTGAATTTTTAACACAAATTCATGTTTTTACACCCTTTTTATACCTAAATATCGCTTTTTATTTAATAAAATGTAGTATTATCTTATAAAAAAACTATTATTAAACATTTAATGGTTTAAAAGTATTTTGTTTCGGAAATTGGACCCAACTTGACCCCCCTCTAGGTTTCAAAATCTTCCACCCCGGGTCGACCCCCCTAGAAAGCTAGGGGGGGTTCGACCCCCCAAGCCCCCCCCTAGATTTTGAAATGTCATTTACCCGGGGTAAACACCTCCCCCCTAGCTTTTTGACCGTGTTCATCTATGAGTACTACACAGAAAGCAAAACAAACAATCATATTAGTTGATTTATGTACCTCCCCCCTCTTAAATTTTCCAGCCGCCGATAGCATTGGCACCGATAGCACAAATCTTAACGATCAAGGTATCAAATTAATATAGAAAGTAGCCGCTTTCTTTGAGTACATAATTTTTAACTTAAATCGTTATACTCATTAAGCAATCTTTCATGTACAGAATTTATAAAAAACGCCATTTTTGGGGGGGGGTCACTCCTGAACAACTAGAGATATTTTGTTGAAAAAATTTTTGTGGGCTATGGGGGTAGGGGCATGGGCGTAGCCAGTCAGGGGTCTAGACCCCTCCCTTTTGGGTCGGAAAAGGGACAAATTTGGGGTTAGGCCCCCCTTTTGGGTCGCCAAGGATAAAAATTTGGGGGTCTAGAAGGGTCATTTTTTTAAAATTTTTCTCGCGCTTCGCTCCGCCCAGCGCTTGATTAATTATATAGTCTCCACTTCCAAATTTGTGTTAGTTTGTTTTGTAATCTTGATATGACCACGATAGACCCACTTCTTTAGATTGTTATATAGTGTGAATAAAAATTCAAAGGTTAGGAAAAGTAATTTTAAAAACATTTTCTCGCACTTTGCATTGCTCAGCTGTAATTCAATGTTTTCTTTTTTCAGTTGTTAGGGTTTTAAAAATCGAAAATTTCAAGGTATAAAATTGTTTGTAAAATTTTTTTTCTTGGTTTCATAGATTTATTTTTATTGAATAATAGGAAAATAAATAAGTATGTGACAGAAACAAGGTAATAAACACTTCGCGCGAAGCGCGGAAATTTTTTTTAGTCCTTTTATAACCTTTAAGATTTATAACGGTTAAAAAAGATAATAATATTATCTTAAGAATATTATAACGGTTAAAAAAGATAGTAGTAATATTATTATTATTAACGTCTATTTAAAACCAAATATCCAGTTCAAAATCTGAAAAACCTTGAAAAATTTATAGATTTCATATAAGGCGACTTTTACTTTAACAATTACTTTGCAAGTTAATTTGTTTTATGTTACAGATAGAAAACATTAAAGAAAAAGTCGCCTTATATTAAATTTAAATTTTTCAAGGTTTTTCAGATTAAGATCTGGATATTTGGTTTTAAATAGACGTTAATAATAATAATATTATATTTTAACCGTTTTGGTGCCGTGTGACTCAATTAATGCCGTTATATTAATATAGCTGATTAACGCATGCAAAAATTTATCCACGCTGTGGGAATTTTTTACATTCATTTTCGTCAAATGGTAAAAAACGCAAACCAAAGTTTCTACACTTATTTTTTTATTAAATTCTGTTTTTTTTTTCTGAAAGCTATATAAAATTTATTATTAATTTACTTGTTTTAAGGAGACTTGTTTCAGTCTTTTCTGGCATTTAGTTTTTAGACTTATTGTAGCTTTATTACTTTTCCATTAAATATAAGGCTTTTTTTAAACTTTTTGGAACGTGAGGCGTTAGAGTACTGAACTGAGGCTGGCTGGAGATTACAATTTCAAATTTTTTATTGCCTGTGTTTCATCCAAAAAACTTAAAACGAGGAATTTTTTTGCATTCTTATAACCATGAACTAAAAAAAACACGAATTGTTTCGCATCAAGCTTTTTGAAAATATATTTTGAACTTAAAGCTGTTTTAAACAGCGTTAAATTGATATATTAAGACTATGATGAAATTTATTAAATATTAACTAGGTCCTTTAAATAATCAAAGGGCCTTTAAAAATTTCCAAGAAGTGTTATTAAATTATATAATTTAAATATTATACTAGTATTAGTTCTCCCAGACTAATGATACCTCACTTAAACACATGTTTTGTGTTTCAACGCATACACAAAAATAAAAAAAACGCCCGAACATTCATAGAAAATGTTTACCTTCAACATTATGTGATTTTAAGCTGTAAATAATAATAGTAAGAAAGAGCAATGAAGATATTTTTTTAAAATTTATCTACATTTTCTAATTTTATTTAAGATGACACCGTGAGGCTTAGTGTCTCGTGGTACTCACGCGTTACCCCAAATTAATTTTATTATTCTATTTTTTAAATTTTTTTTATTGTTGCCGAATGGCTCTTAATGAGCGGCTAGGTTATTTGTTCGTTCTTTTTTTTTGAAAATTAGCCACTTTATAAAAAGGTAAGGAATTAATCTAATCCTAAAAAATAACCACAAGAGAATTGTATTATTGTGTGAAGTTACTTAATAGTAATTCAGTAAGGAAAATAAGTGTCACACAAGTACCCCAGTACCCAATACGTAAATTACAAAAAAACGGCCGTTTTTCACATGAGCAGAGATTTAACTACTGGCAATAGAGCATATACAAGAATGAAATTCAGGTGAGGCGACAGTTTAGCATCTACGTTCAAAAATTAGCTCAAATATTTACCACAGTCAAAAAAGTTAAGCAAATTAAGCTTATTAGTATGAAAGTCAGGTATGTTTAGCAAAAATTTTTAGGTTTTTAGTAGCAAAAAATATTGGTATTATTTTAGTCATGTAAAATGTTTAGATTTTTAATTGGCTAAAGAGCTATTTAGGATTTTGTTCATTTTAGATAAGCCATCAACAATGGTTAACCGCGCAGTGACTTAACCCATTTAATATAAGGGAAAGAGCGCTCCGCGCTCTTCCTTATTTAAGAAATTTTGAAGAGAAGGGGTCGACATTTTGACCCAATAAATATTTAAAATGTTTTAAACCGTAAAACGTACTAGTCGCTCGCTGTTTCTCAATTTCCCCCCTAAATATGATTGGCGCTAGTAGTTAGTGTACCCTCTTCCCACACTAAAAAACCCTTATTCAGAACTAGTCTATAAACATCTAGATACATACGTGTGTCGTGTGTATGTACCAATAAACGAAATTACGGATTTGCAAAAATTAATCATTTTACTCTAAGTACGACATAAATTATTTAAAAATTGTATTAAACCTGTTATAACCAAATTCAATAAGGTCTCTGCGTGATTTACTGGAGTGAATAAGAAGTTCCCCTAAAGCTAGTGTTTCCGCATCGAGTTTCCTTCTTTTCTTTTTAGGCGTTTTTTGCTCTTTGGAGTCTAAAATACAAGAAAAAAATAAGTATGCAAGAAGATTCAAATCGTGATTTAAAACAGATTTTTCACTAACTATAAATTTTATAGACTTAAAGTAAAAAAAAGTAAAAACTAAAAGCTAAGTCCTAAGTGCCTAAGCTACGCTTGGATTTATTTGTAGAAATGCCCTCTCCATCTTAGCGAAATATAACATCTTAAATTTTGGGTGGTTTTTGCTAGTGCACGGAATTTTAGTACACATATTTGATATTATAGTAAAACAAATTTGAGGCAAATTTATTTATAAGTAGACATATATAAGTAATGGCAAATTTGATATTATATTATAGCACACATATTTGATATTTGATGGGTTGGAAACGTATGCTGAAAGTCTAATTTTAGATTAAAATTTAATAGTTTCCGCAAAATTTACCTTTTTTACTTACTGGCTATCCTATGTATTTACTTTTTATCTTATGGTCAACGCATAGATTGGCATAGGGGGCTGTTCTAGCCTCCCTCCCCCAAGTAATAACAAACTTAACCAGCAAAACTTAAATTTCTGACATACCTTGAGCATCAAACATTTTCGTAGTTGAAACAACTTCGAACTCATCATCGTGCTTGTCCTTGGTTTTGTGAATAGAATCTAAAAATTACAACAGTTTATACTATTATCTAAAATAAGAATTTTCAGGTTTACAGCAACAGCACCTCTCTAAATCAAAAATTTATCAGTCTTTTCACACGGCGAGATACAAAAATAAATAAAATCATTAAAAATGGACGGACTTTGATGAAGTTTCGAAAAAAAGTAGCTGTGGCATGGTATCCAAAACCTAAATTTAAAATTTGGAGCAACCCGAATTTGTATGTAAATATTATGGTCATTTCTTGCAAAAATGAAGTCTGTAAAAATAGATGTGGTGTTTTTATACTTTTGATGGTTATTATTTAAACTGTGGTATTTCTATTTACCAAAAGCTGAAATACCTATTTTTTGAACTTAAAATTTATATTAATTTTAAATTTGGAGAAAAAAAAGAATTGGTTATTTTAAAACTCAATCACACTAATTTTTTACCGTACCAAAATTTATTTTGTTTGTCAAAAATAGTCTTAGTCATCAAGTTGTAACTTGGTCAACTCGAGTTTTTGGTTACCTAAGTTATTACGAATGCTAAATATTGTTAGCATCGAGTTGTATTAGACCCCCCTAACCTCCTCCGACAATCTAAATAAGCCCACTGAGTGTCTAGCCGTTCGCCCCGCCATTTTTCAAGATTTTAGTAAGCCGCTCACTATTGTAAGTATTGTATAGTGTGATTTGCAACTAGCCAGGATCTTTCAGTTAGCTCTGAGGAATTAACAAAGTTTGAGTAGGTGAGGTATGTTGTAACTTTTTAATCTGGAGTGGATTGGGTGGCTGGAGAGGTTAAATCCCTAATTTTTACAAACGAAATAAAAAATATATTAAAAAATGATTTTTTCTGACCTTTTTCAAGGTTTTACAGTCTAGCCAGATGAGTGATTTGAAAAAAAAATATCAAAAACTCTATAATTTTTTGGCCTAAAATTAAGGTTTTTTTAATAGCTATTTCGTCATTGCTTCGACAAAAGTGATCCAAGCTAAAAAACAAAGTTTTGAGTTATGGCCATTTTTAACTTTTGAACTGATTCATAAAATCAGGTTTTAAAGTGAGTATTCTAAATTTAAGATATTATAATATGCATTAATGGATGGCCCGTTTGGTACATAATTCCCAAGAAATTTATAGCTTGTTTTTGAGAATTATGACGTCATTTAGGATTTGGGCTACTTTTGTCACGTCAGATTCTTCTCATCCAACCGATTGGATCACATTTGTCAAAGTACTAAAAGTGTTTGGGCTAGTTTTAAAAGGCAATTTTTTTTAATTTTAGGGAATATCAGCTGATAAACAATAAGTTTGGGCTTACCTTAACAGAACTAAACCACTGCAAGTACATTCCACAATATTTTTACATTTTTTTAGCAAAATTTGAGGGTTAAAACCAAATGAAACCATAAAATTTCAACAAATTTTAACTAAAAATCTTTTATTTTCTTCAAATTAAAAGTCAACAATATAAAATTCACTTTTATCTTTATGATTAATAGTGTCCTCTATATATATTTATCAAGACCAAACAAAATTTACAATAAAAATCGAAAACCAACTCGCAAAAAATACTATGCATCCAAGGGTGTAGCCAGGGAGGGTTGTTGTAGGGGTGGCAACGCCCCCCCCCCTTGGGTTGGCGGAGGTAAAAATTTGGGGGTCCGAAGAGAACAATTTTAAAAAATTTCCTCGCGCTTCGCTCCGCTCAGCGCTCGACATTTATATACCTTTTTACAACATTTAAATGATGTTTTTAATGAGTTTCAAAGACAATTTTAGAAAATTTTTCGTGCTTTCGCACGATTTTTAATGTTATACTTTTTAAACCGGAAATTTTTCAAGTTTAACTTAAAAAAACAATGCAAATAACAACAAAAAGAATCACCTGGCGCGAAGCGCAAAAAATTTTACCCTTTTTTAATGTCTTTTTTACGGTATTTTGAAAATTTGCAGTACAACCCCGAATATACGTAACTGAACGAAGTACAAAAAAAAAAATGTATTGCTATCTGAAAAGCTCATGCAACTTAGAAAAAGTCATAAAACGTTTCAAAAAAAGTACGTGTTGGTTTCAATTTTACTGCAAACAAAACTTCCGCAAAACTACTAAAATCAAAGCTGTTAGCAAAAAAATTTGTCATTATACTTTCAGACTCAAAATTGAGGCAACAGGTGACTTTCGATTTATTTAATTAAAAATATTAATTAATTTAATTAATTATAGTTCCTCTTGAAAGGTTTAATATGATAAATGAAATTTCCAGGTTATTTTTCATCGTTTTAAAATTTTTGAAAGTATTCTGACAGTTTAAACTGGATCTATTGAAAACGAAATTTTTAGGACAAGCAAAACAAGTCACAGTTACTAAAAAACAATTTTTTTGAGTGTTCATTGATTTTTCGTCTTCAAACTTAAATAAAAGTTTGTTTTACAAAAAAATATTTTTAAAAATTATAAACAAATAAAACAAAGCTGACATCGATAATTTGCAGTATTGAATCGACTATTTAACAAATAAAACCGTTTAAAATTTTTAGAAAAAACGGTTTATAAAAAATTAAATATTTTTTAACAATGATTTACCAAAATAGTAAATTTTGAAAAAAAGCAAATTATTAAAAGATAAAGTTAACTAATTTTTTTATATTGTGTAAAAGGCGGCAATTAAAAAATTCTGTATTTCAAATTGTTATTTTAAACGTCATATAAGCGAAAAATTTTAATCTGTTCGCTCATATCCTTATAAAAACTTGTGAGTTTAGTCAGTTATAATTCAACCATAGTTAGATTAATTTTTATTGATTTATTCGTCTTGAATTACATTCAAAAGTTTTAGTTTGATTTATCTCAGTTTATTGTTTGGCTGTGACCTACTTTGTTAAAAAAAACTAATATTTTTAGTAAGTAGGACAATTTAACTGTTTGTAACTATGGTTATTTAAAAAAAGTTGGGTGTTAAACAGTGCTTAAAACGTTTAAAATTGGAAACTATTAAACGTATCAAAATCAATTTAAACTGACACGGACTATGTATTTTTTTTGTTTAAAGTTTTATTCAGTTTTTTACATTACTTTTTTTTATATCCTTTACACATTTCGTATAGTTATATTTTGCTGTATAAAATTTCATTTTATTTTATTCTTTATAAACCTTGTGTAATTTATTCTTAGTTTTAACCGCTTTTATGTGTTTTAGTATTGCCTGATGATGGTGATTCGAAATCGCCGAAACGTTGCAACATACTACTGATGTAATGTATACAATAAAGATTTTATCGACTGTGCAATTATTTATTGTATAAAAAAGAATATATTTTTACAAGAACGTATACATTATAAATAAATAATTATTTAAAAAATAATTACCTTTAGTCAGTTACTCATGTACTTGTGAAGTGCCGTTATTTTAACGGCTTAAAAAATCACCTGAATTTTTAAACAACCTTAAAATGCCCAGCAAAATTATGAATATGCGGGCACGTATTTTGTCTCGCGGGAATCAAAACTGCAGGAGCTAAAATAGAAATGACCTTTTGGACGCCCTTTTAATTGGACAATTAATTTTTCTTAGCGCTTATTGGCCGAAAGTGATTCTATACGATCATAATCCTGTGGAGGCCTTTGACAAGACTTTAACAATGTTCGTTTAATTGGGACGTTTTTTACTAACGTGATGAAAAAACGAATTAAAATAGCTAATGTGATATGTTGTTAAAATAGCTATTCTGTTTGATTTTTTAAAACAATTTAGAATTAGAAGTTAATAACGATATAAATAGCTGTCAACAGATCCAAAATAATTGTTAATAAAATAGTATAAATATTAAACTTGTTTTGCCAATAATTACAGTATAAAATTAAAGTTCATTTTAAAAAGAAGGGTCCCGTATTTTTACGTTATTTAATTTTGGTTTTATCTTGCATTCTATTTTCAAGCCAACGTACTTGGGTGTTTTTTTAAGAATACAGACGTAATTCGGCAGGTTAGGTGTAATATAAACAAAAGTAACATTATTTTACCACCCTTTGTAATGTATAAATCAGACCTGAATAGAATCCCTACGGTGCATCTCGGAAAAAAGGCGTAAAATCGCATGATCCGATAATAAATCTCTTTCCCAAAACTATAAAAAAACTTGTTGCCAGTTTTCACTGTCAAAACCAACTGGCGCCTCGCGAATATATCAACAATACCCCCGCGGCGGAAGAATCGTTATAGAATTCGTTTGTCAATATTTTACCTGTATAAGGTATTGCATTATTGTTTCGACGTTATCAAAAAGCGACAAGCGAGACAAGCAGAGTGAAAACGAAGTGTTTTTTTTTGCGAAATTAAAAAAAAATATTGCAGTTATGAATTTTTGATAAGCATCACAAAACTGAAATAAGAATATCTAATCCATTATTCAAACTTTCGATTAATTTTGGGATTTATGGTCGACGGAACCCAGGGAACTTGCAAAAAACGAGAATTTAAGGACGTAAGTGGAGAACTTGGAGCCGAAAGTGAATATCGGTAAAAGTGAAAATTGGTATACCTAAGCCTAAGTGAAGCCTAATTTTAAGCTTACATCAATTTTTTTTCTTAAGGGCTCCAAGTTCCCATTGTTCGCGGCTTGAAGTTCCCGAAAAATTTCCGACGGCTTCAAGTTTCCTACTTGCGCTCAAAAGACCCCGTACCAATGTTCGGTTAATCTTTTCATTCTTGTATTTTAAAACACAATTTTTTTTAGATACTGTTAATATCGCAACTGTTAATATCTGTTAATAGATACTGTTAATATCGCAAAACTGAGCGAAAATTCCAAATTTGTAAAAAATAGAATTATGTAGTAAAAAATAAAATTAACGGATGTAGTAAAAAATAGAAATAGAATGTAGTAAAAAATAGAATTAACGGACATTGGAATTATGGTGTTAAAATTAATCCGGGTCATTCAGGGATACAATGTAGAAAATAAATTTAAAATTAAAAAAATATGACCTTTCCCATCAAGTTCCTGGAATTTTCGAGGACAAAATAAGTTGCGAAGTTAAAATTAATTTTTTTGAAAAAGAGGTTTTTAGTTTTTGTTGTTGCAGACAAAGTAAAACGACTGAAGTGGTATTTTTAGTTTTATTTTTTTGGATTGCGTTAATTTGATAAAATAAATTTTTAAAGAAATGAAATAAAATAACAAAAAATCAGTTAAGAACTGACTACATTTTAGATCAATATTGTATTTCTAAATATCTGATCATATTAGAAATACAGTGTATAGCCCATCCGATAGTCATTTTATAGCGAAATACAGTGCCAAAGTAATACCAACAATCACAACTTCATTATTACATTAATAATAAATGCTTTAATCAAGAATACTCTGACTATAATTATTTGCTGGTAATTTCTTTAAGTGCTGTGTGAATATGAAATGACAATAAAGTGAAAAAGATTTTGGCAGACTTGAATTTATCACCAAAATAAAACGAACCTTACATTAAGTGCGCACGGAATTTTGACACTCCTGTCACGGCCTTTACGAAAATTGTTCAACAATTACTGCCTAATTATTACAATAAATTTAAAACAACAATAGCCACAAACATAGTATGGCAAAGTTGATGTTCCTATATTTTCAGGGTGGTATTTTGAGTGTAATGTTTATAACTGGTTTTCTGAAAACTAATAATATTAACTTTAACAACAGTAGATAACCTAACTGTCTACTACGGATCCAAAGCGTTGGTAATCTTTAACACTGCCGACACCCCCTTCCCTTTAAAATTTGGGGGTACTTCGAGCAATTTTCCTAAGGTTTTGGGGGTCCCAGTATTCAAAATGTGGTATTTGGGGATACCCCCCTCCAAAAAAAAAATCTGGGACGCTGGCCAAGCCCACCTATGAGTAGGCTGAAATAAGTACTGGGTCATTTGGACAATTTAAAAGTGGAAGTTTTACTATTTATTTTTAAATTCTACTTGGGTTCAGCTTTTATACCTTAAATACGCCGGCTAGTTTAAAAGTCATCTCGCCTTTATAATCTTTAAATCAGATACAAAATGCAAATTTTTGTCCAAAAAATTGCATAGGTCAAATGCAAATCTAAAAAGAAGAATAAATTAAAAGTAAAAAAGTGGTTCTAGAGAGGATCGAACTCCCTACCTTCGCGTTATTAGCACGACGCGCTAACCAGCTGTGCCATGGTACCTTACCTTCACAACCGTTAAAACTTCTCTAATTGAAAATACATCAAAATAATTGCGAAGAACGTACAACAAAACACAAATTAAACATTTATGCTAACGGATTTGCAACATACTTAACATGTATTCAATTACTCATAAATCTCAATCTAATTTTAATTAAATGTTTTCTATTTAAAGTTAAGTTAAATATATTTATGTTCCAGTAATTAATACATTATAAGCAAAAACCTTTCTTCACCATATGTGCAAACTATTTTTTACGTAAGATACATCGATTAGTCTTAATGACGGGAAACGCGAGATACACTAAATTTTGAAGATGCGCAGCTTTTTTATACAAACTGGTGACAAAAAACTAATTTTCATTGTGAATACAAGATACAAAATATAATAATTTACGCAACTCATGTTTCGATTCTGAATATCAAAAGTAATTATGGATTCTTATTAGTGATTGGTGTATTACTATACTATACTATACGGGAAGTCTGTTACGACAAATGACCATTTGCATTTTGTAGAATTTTCCTTACAAAGTTGTTCTATATTAGTTTATTCTATTTTGAATATAAATAGTTGTTACAAAAAAAGTGTAAGGTTCCATGGCGTAGCTGGTTAGCGCGTCGTGCTAATAACGCGAAGGTCGGAGTTTGAACCTCTCTGGAACCATATTTTTAAAATTTGCATTTCTATCTATTCGCATTGTTTGTAGTGTATTGTATATAGTTTTGTTTTTTTAATAAAAACTATTTTAGATAAATAATACAATAAGATTTTTTGCTCCAAATATTATTTATTTTTAACTACGAAAGGTTAAAAATGAAAAACAAAATCAAAATTTATTTAGAATTAAAAATTTACTAAAAAAAAACAGTTAATTAAAATTTACTGTTATTATTAAATTTATTATTTAGCAAATATTACTGTAGACTTTGCTCCAAGACCCACTTTTCCAATTAAATTGAAAAATGGGGGCTTGGAGCTGGGCTTGAACCAACGACATTTCCCTCACCGTGGGAACATCCTGCCACTCAGCTACCCAAGCCACAGGAATATTTGGCTAAATCACTCTTTTAAAGCTGCGGTTGAACAGCGTCGCGCTGTTATTGTTTATTTGTGCGACCTGCCGTCCGGCCGGTTGAACACAAATAACAAGACAGCAGAAAGAATGAGAACTGCTGGTTTTATTGTAGAATTTTTGTAGCGGCTTTCGATCTTATAAGTTTATTATTTAGCAAATATTACTGTAGACTTTGCTCCAAGATCCACTTTTCCAATTAAATTGAAAAATTGGGACTTGGAGCTGGGCTTAAACCAGAGACCCTTCCCTCACCGTGGGAACGCTCTACCACTGAACTACCCAAGCTACCCAAGCCACAGAACTATTTGGCTAAATCACTCTTTTAAAGCCGTGGTTCCCACGGTGAGGAAAGGGTCGCTGGTTCAAGCCCAGCTCCAAGCCCCAATTTTTCAATTTAATTAAAAAATTGGGTCTTGGAGCAAAGTCTACAGTAATATTTGCTAAATAATAAATTTACAAAATCAAAAGCCGCTACAAAAATTCTGTTATTATTAAAAAAAAATCAATTTAGAGTTTAATCATTTTGCATAAAACAGGATGTGCAAGGCCGATGTTATTTAGCATTAACTGCGCAAAGACTACATACAACAAAATGAAAAAAATAATTAATATTATCACAACGTAGAGTGTCCAAGTGGGGACTCAAGATAATTTACTAAAGATAATCCTATTACTCTGTAAGAATAAGAAAGTTCTCAGATTTATATATTTATTACCCGTATAAACAGCTTTTCACAGCATAAAAAAGTCTATATTACTTTTTACTTATGCTGTAAATTTTTAAAAATCAGCTCCGGTATCTTTGATTTAAGTAAACAAAAACTATTTAGTTTGAAATTTTAAAAATCGTAAAACTCACAAAATGATGTAAAAGTTTGGAAATTTATTTCCAATGTTTTTAAACATAAAGAAAACACAATTTAATAAATGAATTTTTTGCGTAGCAGTTACAGTGTACTATTTTGAAACTGACTCGTTTTTGCTAACCTATTAACTATCTTTTTTCTATCAGTCATGATATAGGGGTTTTGAGCGGTCATATGAAAATATTCAAAAGTCTATACTACTTTTTAAATATGCTGTAAATGAAAAAAAACTAACTCCGGTATTTTTGATTTAACTAAACAAAAACTAATTAATTAAAAATTTTAAAAATCCTAAACTCAAAAAACGATGTCAGAGTTTGGAAATTTAATTCTAATGTTCTTAAACATAAAGAAAACACAGTCTCACAAATGAATTTTCTGCGTGAAATTACAGTGTTCTATTTTGAAACTGACTCGTCTTTGTTAACCTATAACTATTTTTTTTCTATCAGTGATGATTTAGGGGTTTTAGGCGGTCATATGGAAATATCCAAAAATATATACCACATTTTAGTTATGCTGTAAAATTTTTGAATGCTAGCCACGCTATTCTGGATTTAAGTAAATCAAAAACAAATTCATAAGCGGTTATATGGAAATATTCATAACCGGTTTACTCCTGCTCTAAAAAACTTTATTATTTAAATTTTAATTACTTAAAAATTTACTTACAATCGTCGCAGTTGCTCCATTCGCTCCATGGACCTGGAGGTCTAAATTCACTGGTGCTACCTGAACCACTGGACCCTCCTCTGGTTCGGGTATTGGAGCCACCTGAGGATCCACCACTGAAAGTCCAGCTCTCCCACGATTGAATTATTTCCCCGCCAGATGAAATACTTCCTCCTGACCCACTGGAAGTGAGAGATCCATCAGAATTTCTGGATGAAATACTTCCTCCCGACCCACCGGAGCTGAAAGAACCACCAGAGTGTGATCCACTGGAGCCATCCGTTAAAATAAAACCTCCCACTGAACGGGAAGACCCTCCTGAGATGGAGCTAGAGCCAGCAGATGAGAAGCCAGACCCGCTAGAGAAGCTAGATCCTCCTCCAGATCCTCCGGAATGGGAAGATCTGGAGACGCTAGATCCGCTCACAGGATTACCAGAAGTCATAATGAAGCCACCAACTTCACGTACGGATGCACCACCACCAGAGCTTGAAAATGATCCTCCTGAACTTCCTGATGAAAACGATCCTCCTGATCCACCTGATGAAAAGCTAGATCCACTGGAGAAGCTAGATCCCCCTCCAGATCCTCCAGAATGGGAAGATCTGGAGACGCTAGATCCGCTCACAGGATTACCAGAAGTCATAATAAAGCCACCGACTTGACGTACGGATGCACCACCCCCAGAGCTTGAAAATGACCCTCCTGAACTTCCTGATGAAAATGACCCTCCCGATCCACCAGAGGAAAACGAGCCTCTGGAACCGTCGGAAGAAAAATATTCCTCATCTCCACTAGACCAGGATCCTAAACAAAGTACGTTTTGCAGCGGATTTTTACAAATAATAATTGTGAAAAGTTTATTAAGTTTCAAATCACATGACGGGTCTAAACTTTTTTAACTTTGTTGTGTTTGTAATAATGTAGGGTGGAGACTCCAATGAAATTTCTGGAATCAGTCTCCTGTCCTGGAAGACGAATTCTCAAAAACGTAATAGTGATAAGAAGTAAAATCCACAGTAATACTTGCCGAATAATAGAATATAAAAAAGTTGTAAAAAATAAAACTACAGTAGTGAACGAAATGCTTGAAGAATCACAAAAATGAAAAAAAATTAATTTAGTTCTATTATCAGCGTAAATTAACGTCTCATTAGACAAGTGATTCATCAAAAGCTTACATCATTCTACTTTAAATATATCTTGTGAAAAAATGTTCAAGTAAAAATATAGATGAGATTTGAGTTTTTAGAAAATATAAAAGTAATAAATAAATAAAAAATTAAAAAAATTTTCCTTAAGTTAATAATAGCGGATTTGTGCGTGATTGTACAAAAAACACTGTTACTGTTGTTGTTTTGTCAAAAACTGTATGCAATTTTGTGCAATATATTTCCAATAAAAACATTTTTGATAATAAAACAAAACTTATTTAAGATTTTGTGCATTTCGAAATAGGCTCAGTTTTTATCTGTTAAATTAAAGCCATAAATTTTAAAATTTGATAAAAAATTAACAGCTACAAATTAAATAACCCAAGAAATCTTCAATTGTCTGACTTTTTATTTATGGTTTTTGCAAATACCAATTACCTCCATTTCCACTGGACTGCCCTCTTGAAATAATAAATCCTGTTTGGCCGAAAGAATTGGAGTCGGAAAACCTACGTGTTCCTTCATTTTGCAGGCGTCGCTCAAAACAAGCCTGCCTGTTGCAAGCGCCGACCTAAAAAGTACCAGGAGCACTATTTAGTGAGCTACATAGTATCAAATTCAAAAAATATTTTACACTTTCTCATCTGTATTTTATTCGCAATGTTAGATGGTGTAATGCGTGCAACAAAACCTCCCGTCATGCTAACACGCAGCGGTTTTGGAAATTGCTACTTGCATAACTGCTGCAGCTTTGTGACGCAGCTTTAGCTTTACAGCTTTGTGCTCTCTACCTGCAGCATGAATGAAAAAGAGTAATTAGACTGTATTTAGATTGTTCAATAGGTTTTAAATAAAATAAAAACATTTGTAGATCACATAATTTTTAAACCAGGGTCACTATTTGTGAATTTTTGAGCGTTGACATGTATCACAATATATTTTATGAAAATACAAAAAAAAGAAATTTTAGTATGTAAGACATTTTTATTATTAATTTATAATAAAATTAAAAAGTGCATGCAATAAATGCATTTCATTTGTAAACAAACAGATTTTCAAAATAGTTTTTATTGATTTTTATATGCCTATTTTCATTGCATCACGCATTTAAATTTTTAAATCAAATTACACTTAATTCATTTTTTAAGTTTATTTTCATTACAGAAACATAATAATAGATTTTGTCATCTTTGAATGTAATCAGGAATATTTTTAGTGATATAAAATAGCGTTTACTTTCGATTGCATTTTCTGATAGATTATTGTTGATTTATTAAATTATTGGTTTTTATACCGTTTTGCATTATTTTTTTGAAAATAGTTGATTACAGGTCGTAATGAGTGCATAATTAGGTTTTATTCTGAACGTTTTATTTACACAATAAAACAAATTTTAAAATTCTATACAGGCTATTATTAATATTGAAATGTAATATTAAAAAGATTTTAACACTATTTTTATTATTTTATACAAACCTGCTCTTGAATCACATTTTTTCCGGCATGACAGTTTTTGCAGTGTCGTCTTCGTTTCCGCTCCCCTCCTTCGCAACTCCGACTGCACTCCGACCATCTTTCCCACTCAGACCAAAACTGACCATCTTCTAAACAAAAAAAAATTATTTTTGAAAAACAACAAAAAAAATTTAAAAAAATTGATAAAAAATTATTTTTAAGTGATGTTTGCCGGACCAACCGCCGCATGTTTCCGAACTCCGCTTTATTTTTATAAGAATTTGGTGAATATTTTTTCAACCAACTCTGACTACACTGCGACCAATCTTACTGCTCATACAAACACAAAAAACTGACCGTCTTCTAAATAAGGATTTGATTAAAACTTATTTTGTTTAAAAAAACCATATACAAAAATGACACGGAATGAATTTAGTAATAAGTTAATTTTGCGCTCATATGTTCTTATGCTCAACCAATAAAATTGCTAAAAAATGTTTTTAGGGTTTGTTTGGAAATATTACGCAATTTTCTTGTGTAAACAGTCCACAAATACACGGCACAAATAAGACAAAGTTGTTCGCCTATTTTTTTTTTTTTTTTTTGAAGTGACAGTTGTTTTTATGATCTACATACTTGTACAGAATACATTCGTTACTTGTAAAAAAACTATTAAAACTGCTCCATTGTCTGAATTTAGAACGATTTTAATTTCGCTATTGCGCGAGTTATTTTAATTTTTTTGCAATTTATGTGACAAGTAATGAAGGCCGAATACATTTGACAGGCGCGTTAAGGAATTTGCAAATGACACTTTGCTTATTTTCAAACGGGTTTTATTAAATGTGGTTTTAGGTTTTACAGCTGTTTTTAGATTAAAATGGGACATTCAATTTGGTATTTTAGTTTTGGGGACAATTGCTGGGTGAAAATTGTTAGCTAAATTATGTATTTTACATACCAAAATTAAAACTTTTTTGTAATTTTTGATTTGGTTATTAACACTTGTTTGAAGCTTAGGTTCAGGCGTACTATACTCTTTATTATTTTGTTGTATTAAATTCGCAGTGGATTTTTGTGTTTGGTATTTTCTCATTTAACAAATATTACTTTCAAATCTTAGCAATTTTTTTATATTTTTTATAATAATAATAATATTTTTAAGAAAACGTAAGCCTTTTTTAAGCAATTGTCAGGCCACCAATAAACACACTAAAATAGTTATTACTGTAAAAATTGTTAAAATCTTTTTTGTTAATATTATCTGCTTTGTTAAAAAAATGCTCAAAAAACGTGGGTGTTTACAAAATGAGTTTTAAACTTAATATCAAAATATGAATGCATAGGGGTTTTTTTCAAAAGTAAATGTAAAGTGTATTCTTTTGCGGTGAAATGTGCACTTAGAATGATACGAACCAATGATTGCTTTGCGGGTTTCCATTTATATTCAACATTGTGGCAAACATTTATAAAAACGATTCAAATTAAAATAAGAACTTAACGTTAGATACTCGTTCGTTCAATCTTGTTTTGTCTGGACAATCTATTTAACATTTTTGGAGCATTGAAAGTAAGAAAATTCTCGTTGTTTGAAAGTTTTACAATGAAAAAAAATAATTCTAAAAGTTTTGAGTCATATTCTACTAAAGAAGAAAAGATTTATTATTATTATTATTAAAATACGAAGAAAATAAAAGAAACATAAAAAATTGTTCTAACTTTTTAAATTATGGGGAAATTAAATCTAGCTGAGCTCAATAAACTGCAATATTGAATTGAGTTACATAAATTAAAACAAAATTACCAATTTTTAACGGCTAAAGTATAAGTATTTTTGTATATTTTGACAAAACGAAAATTTATAGAAAAAAATCTACGTTCTAATTTGTTTTTTAACGTCATAACCGGACAAACCAAGTGGCGCAGTGGCAGATCTTACGTCTTGCATTGAGTCCCAACTAAGACACGCTGCATGGTCATAATATTGCTTGTTAATATTGTATGTGTAATATTTGGTTGCACAGTGAGTGAGTAGTAATATCGACTATCGACCTTGCGTAACCTGCTTTATGGAAAATAAAAAAAAATAAAAATTTTATGAGGTCAGCCAGATATAATTCAACCACGTCCGAAACAGATTTTTAAATTTATTTCAAACATAAATTAAAAAAATATTTTAAATAAATTTCAAAAAATCGCCCTAAAATTAACAGTTTTCTTGAATACATTATGGGGAAACTGCCTTAATTTCGACACCCTAAATTCAACAGCGGATATTTTATTTTCATAGAAATATAATATAATTTAAGTATAATTTTTCATAGAAATAATTGCATAAAAATACTTTCTTATATTATATCCTGAAGTTCCAATGTTTAGCAAAGGAAGCTCCAGAGCTTTACGTTTTCAATGAACAAAGATTATTTAGGATTAAAAAATATTAGATATTATTGTATCTAAATTTTAAGATTTTATTGTTCTTAATAATTTTGAAAAACAAATTTAGTTTACAAAAAATTATGAAAACAGGATTTATGGCAATACTCTTTTATTATTCCTGAAATTAGAATAGGAGCTCCGAAAAAAGTGAATCCACCTTAAAACTTCGAGTTTACAGCTCCCGATAAATTTAATAATTTTTGTATTTTTATCCTCCAAATACACACTTTTATACATATTTACATAGATAAATACAAATCGCTTTTTAGTTTTTTTTTTAGATTTTTTAAGCACAAAGTGTTACAACCATATTGATCAAAATTACTTCAATATTACTTAAGATTAAATGAAAGTTATTTTACAAACCTAAAAAACATTGTATATCTAAAGAAAAAAACGTAAACAGGAGGATTTAAGGTCGATAAAATCAAGAGAACTTGGAGCCCGAAATAAGGAACTTGAAGCCAAAGTTAAAATCGCTAAAACTACCCTTAAGCCCGGTTCACACTGAGGGTGGCATTGCCACCTCAGTGTGAACCGGGCTTTAGTGAAGCCTAATCTAAGCCCAAACCAATCGTTTCTTATAGGCTCTAAGGGCCGGTTCACACCGGAGTGGCAGCTGATAGGTGACGCACAGCGCACACAGTTTACACCGCAGCAACAATGAGAGTGTAATGATGTAAACGCGCGCGTTCACTATCAGCTATCAGCTGCCACTCCGGTGTGAACCGGCCTTAATTTCTTAAAAATATCCAACGGTTTAAGTTTCAAGTTTAAAGACCCCGTACCAACGGAAGAAACTTAAATATTTCACATTGGTTTGCATTATGGTATAAATTTTATTTTTATATAAAAATTTAATAAATAGTAACTAAAGCACAAAAGTTCTGTAGACATTTATACTAATAAAGTAATTTAAAACAAATAGAAGCACTGCTTCGTACCTGATAAATCGAACTGTACATCTGGACAGTCTGAAAGAAATTCGATAACAACAGTTTTAATTCCATTTTGACTAGGTTTGGAATGACTTAATTTTAGGTCAGTTTTATCTCATTTTCAGTCGATGGATTTTATTTTCAGGTATTGCGATATTCTTACATAATTTGAAAATCTTGTTGTTTAATTTGTATGAATTTTGTGTCGCGCGCAACTGATTTGCAGTTCCTTATAATGTTTAGTTCAGTAACTGTGAGTTTTTTCGCGGTTTTCCAATAAAAAAACTGAGTTTGTTTAACAGTTTCAACAAACCCCAAACTCACTTTCGTGAGATTGATAAAATTAAAATTATAATACAACGCAAAATTTTGTTTTAAGTTTTAAACTGTATAATAAATGAATACACCAAAAATCTATTTGTTTTAAAAAAAATGAAGATTCTACATTATGTGAATTCGGAGCTTATTATTTTTAGTTGAAATTTAGGCCAGCATTTTAAATTTAGTAAACTTTAATGGATACAATTTTAAATTTTGTCCGTTTCAATGTAAACTGATTGTTTTAAGTTTTTTTTGTAATATTTTTAGCAAGTTTTTAAAAAGATTCTATGAAGTTCAAAATGAACCTCATAAACAATTATATTTTGCGATTTAATGGATTTATTATGTAATGTATTTAAAATGTTTTTGTAAGCTTTACTTATATTGTATATGTTTTAGCCATTTCCTGACGAAGAAACACGTTGTTTTTTTTAAAACGTAGAAAGAATAAAAGTTTTATCAATTTGAGGATAACGCCCAAAATTAATCAACCTGATATATTATAAACAAAATATTTTGGTTTCTCTACCAAGCAAAACATTAAAATTAACCAAACTTTATAATGGAAATTTTTATTTAGAAATTAACAAATTTAAATTTATTTTCAGCTTTTTATGCTTTCGTTTTTCCACAGGGGTTCAAATAATAATACTTCGTTGATAAAGTACACTTTAAACTCAATAACAATGTTATTTATACTGGATTTTGAAGAGAGAGAATATGATTGGGGATATAAACGACTTAATTCGGACGTTGGAGTCGATCTAAGTGTTGTCGGAGTAATTTTAACAGACTCGCCACAGATGAATTGAGAAACAAAAAGTTTTTGGTACATAATATAATTGTGTATGAGGTTTTTTCAACCCAACCGTGTGTTTTTAAAGATTGTAAAAAAGTTAAAGCTCTATACAATACTGGTTTTTACAGAAGCCGAAATAAAAACGACCTAATTTGGACGTCAGTGGCGGTCTGAGTGTTGTCGGAGTAGAGTTCGCAAACCCTGGTCCTCGAAAATTGGTAGTAAACCGCGGCCCGGCAGGTCGGTCGGTATTGCCGGCACCTTTCGGCGCACTGACCTTCGGAATTTACTACGACCCGAGAGAGAGGTTTCGTTCCGGTCAGCGTGAAGTCCGCCGTTTCCTTGACGCAGCCAGCCGCTTTTCCTTGTCCAGACGCTTCAACTGAAATGCAATACGCATAGCGTCGTTACTACGACAAAATGAGCCACTGCCATTATAAAATACCCGTGACTGTGACTTATTTCTTAGTTGGTGAGCTGCTGTAAGAAATCTAAAATAAGTCACAGTTGCATGTATTTTATACGAATCGTGGCTCAATTTGCCGTAGTAACGACGATATAACAGGAAATAACAGCAAATATTTCTATAAATTTTCTAGCAGCTGCTTTTTAAGCATAATCCTGCGTTTTCTTAAGCCTCAGCAAAATCTTATCAAGCTAAGCTTTGTATAGTAGTTTATTAATAATCAAATATTACTGTAGACTTCACTCCAAGACCCAATTTTCAAATTAAATTAGGAAAGTTGGGGCTGGGAGCTGTGTTCGAATCAGAAAACATATGGACATATGTTAAACATATGGACGAACATATGGATGAAAAATAAAGCATTAAAAAATGATAAAAAACTTAAAAATACCGAAAGAACTGAAAGACTGTGGTTTTTGTTGGTTTACTTGAATTATTCTAATGGACGTTTTTCCGGTAAGACTGGAGGCAGGTAGGAAGCAGGTGAAATTGCCTCGGAGACATAATGAAGGCAGGGTGGTAGCAGGTAGGAGGCAGGGTGGAGGCAGGTAAAAATGCCTCGGAGGCAGATAGGAGACAGGTGACCTTTCCCCTTATGTTAAAGCATATACAGGTTAGGAGGCAACTAAAACTGCCTCGAAGGCAGGTAGGGGGCAGGGTGGAGACAGGTAGGAGGCAGGTAGGAGGCAGGTAGGAGGCAGCAAAATTTCCGATGGAGACAGGTAGGAGGCAGGTAAACCCGTTTTTTTTCAATTCCCCGTGCTTACCGGGTTATGAAATCTAAGAATAAGAAACGGTTTTATTTGAAATTTCAAGCAACTTATTTACGGCTTGATATTCACGAATACACATTCTTTAATTCTCTCCTAATCACTGAAATAAAAAGGCTTTAGAATTAGCTTAATATGGAAACAATCTTTAGTTTTTGTATTTGAATTTAAATATTAGATTATGCACAACACAGTTTTAAAATGGCATTTCATAAATATTTGAAATATTTTTATTATTACCGTATTTAAATTTTAAACTAGTTTCTTATAACGTATATATAATAATTTTTGTTAAATCCCCAAAACAAGTTCATCATCGCTTTATGGTTTTAAGGTAATTAAAAATATTTGTTTTAGTGTTTAATAAATGGGTTTAATGATCATTTATTTTTCTGTTAAACATCCACACTCGATTTAAAATTGTTCAATGAAAGGAATATAGTTTTAAATTTAAAGACTTGTATAAACATCTTTTAATATTTCGCGCGAAACTGTCAACTGAACTTTTAATGTAATATAAGATAGGCAAAATCTAACATCAAGGAATTTCTAAACATTAATATCTAAATTTAATATATTTTTGAAAAAATTTAAAATCCAAAGATACAAAAAGTCTACAGAAAAATTTTGATATAATAAAACATTGAATAACAGAGAAAAAACTCAATATTAATTCTTCAATAAATATTCCTTCTAAGTTTAATTTTCATAATTAAAAATTTGTACTTTTAAATTGATATAAAATAAAAAGAAACTTTAACATAAAATATTTCTCGGCCCGGCGTCATTACTGTATGATACATATGTATGTTTCACCTGTCAATTTGTTTTTCCATTTTATTTTGATTTCAAAAAAACATTAGTTAAAACTCATACTCAATAACAAATAGTAAAAATATTAACCAAAACAGTTGTGAAAGGTTCGTTTATTTTGATTTATAATTAGCAAATAAATGAAAAGTTAAATCATGGATTTATGAGGAAATTTATGTACCCGGAGATCCAAGATGCGGAGTTTAGAAGCTGACCTTTTGTTTTGTCAGCTCCACTTTTTACTAGCTTTAGCTTTAAAAGTCTTTCTGTCCTACTAATTTTTTGAGTATTAAAAAAAATTATGTGTCCGATAGCAAATTTAGTGTCAGAAGTCATTATAAACATCAAAAAAGTTACGTAAGACGTAAAACATATTTTAAATTTAAATTAGCGTTAGAATACTAAGTTAAAGGCTGAGCTCCGGAGTTCCAGAGAAAGTTTCGGTTTAAATCACCGGAGCTGCGAAGAATGACATTTAGGGGTAGTAAGATAAAATCAAAATTACTATAAAGAATTCGTTTTTAAATTTAACTAAGTAAAATTTTAAAAATGGGCTTTTCAATGGGTTAAACCAGTTTCATTTCAGTTTATAATTAAAATAATAAATCTTTAAAAGAGCCACTATCACAATAAATTATTGGGTGCATATTTTTTAAAATACATAAAGCGCATTTCTTAAAATCCGCTTGTTACTCATTTTTTAATCTGACGGTGCAGCTCGAGTTGACAGTGACTTTAAAAAATTACTTACCATAATAGTGTTGAAGTGCTAACAACGAAAAGACGATATAAACCACCTTTAGGCATGTGCCAATTATCATTTTCTAACAATCACGACCCCCGTCCAAAAATCGATACCATATCTTTTAACTGTTCGTCTTTTTTGAACAATATAGAAACGATGTATTGAGCTTAATAATCAATTCCTACGCGTTCTTCGAAATCAATTCCTACACGTTAGAAAATGGCACGCGAAAATTGGAGCTTTTTTTCCGAGCAAACGCTTATTGTTATAAGGAAGTTGCACCGAACGAAGTCAAGGCCGAAATTGAAAATCGAGGAAGAAAAGAAAGTTGCACCAACAATCGAAGGACAAGAGCGATGAAGAATTGTGTCGAAAAACTCGTTCAGCAATTCAAATCGTTTGTTAAATTGTTTATGGAAATCGAACAAGGGCTTCAAAATTTTCTTGATATCACCGGCCAATCTAATATGAGATGAATTGATATTCTGTTTTTGGTATAAAGAAACCGCAGAAATACAGTAGTCCTAAATCAAGGTTATTAACGGCGGAAATATTCTAAAAACTAAAATAAAAAAATATAATTACAGTTTTTATTTTCCAAGAAAAATTATTTTAAAAAGTGCAAAAAATTTCAGTGCTCATGCTCATGTTTTTTTTTTAAGTTTCATCTTTTTTTGTTTTTTTTTGATAATATTTTGTTTGAAAATATTAAAAAGATTTTGTTTTATTATTTTTTTGAAAAAAAAAATGTATTATTAAACGGTTCAGGTGTAAAATAATACAGTTAATAGTATATGTCCCTAAAAGGAATGAAAAAAATAGCATTTGGCATTTTGTTTTAAAAATTTTATATCAACGTCACAAGCGATTCTTTTTCCGCACCCACCTATCTAGCAAAGTGCAATTATTTGTAGACTGCGAGGTTTTTTGACAAAACGAAAAATACAATTTGCAGATGCAAATTAAACTGCACAATGTGCAAATTATAGCACTTGTGAGAATCGTGGATCTTCTATAAACAAATTTTCAGCAGCGAAACCATAAACAGTGGCATTCTCTGATGCTGTCGGTTAAAATAACAATTAAAATAAAAAAATGACGACGTATCAAAACCTTCCATCCTCTCACAGCGTTTCCGGAGTTTTTTCCGATGTCAAAAAAAAGTTTCAGTTTCAAAAATACCGATTCGAGAAAATAAAAGGGAAAGTGCGAATTAAAAAAAAAATGGGCGGATGACACTGACAATAAAACACAGTGAGATCGAAGGACAGGGCGGTTGTAAATGGATAGGCGATGAGTCCCCCGACGATACACGTGTAGTTTGTGTTCTTCTTTTAAAAAGTTGCCACCCCAAGACAAAAACCCCGCAGTTTTCACGCGGACGAACAAATTGTTCCAACCCGGGCCGGTTGGGATCCGAGGGGGATCGCACGCTCCCGTCGCCGCCGCGCCACGATATTAAAACTAGCATTTAACGGCCGATTCCGATCTACGGGATCGCGATCGCGGGGGTAAGAAATCGAGCTCGTTTAAAGAAAAAACCCCGCGGCGGTTTTTTTAAACTGCTGCGGAATCGCCGCCGCGCCGCCGCCGTTCGAAATGAGCGTAGAAAATCGATAATTGCGCAGATTTTACGCTGATAATCGATTAAGTCCCGATTTAAAAATTGCAATCGGTTTAATGGGGGAAACGGTCGACTGCTTTCGCAACAATTCAAGGTTTTATTCGGATTTTTTGGTTTGCTTGGTGGAGAATTTTGAAAGTAAATCTAAATTTCCCGAATTTTTTTCGACTATTTGTAAACTTTTTCCGCTATAGAAATGTCCCCATTGATTGCAGTTTGTGTTGCTGAACCCTGTCTCATGGTGTTAACGATATGATAAGGGAATTTCGCGACAGTAAAAATGTTATGATAGTACTTGACGGAGTTTTTGAAGAACTTGGAGTAAAAACTAAGAAACTTGGAGTAGTTGAAAAATTTTTAAAAACTTGGAGCCACAAAAATGAAAATTTTAAACTCAAAATTAATAAAAATTGTTTGAGGCAGAGGCTTAATTAGGGGTTTTCGTGATTATTTAACATTCGGTTTTAAGTCTGTACTCAGTAGCAAGTGTTTATATTTGTACCCCCAAATCTTTTGCTTGAGACCAGTTATTGAGAAGTTGACAAAGCTTCGAGCATGATATTTGAGGGTAAGAACATCACCAGAGTAGATATAAACTGGTGTGTTCCCACCAAAAACATGCGTTGGGTAAGCCATGAAAACAGAAGGACATCCGGAGCTCTTTAGATTGGCAATCTATAGCTTATTTAATTTTTATGTATGTTTTAAGTTATGTTGTTACATTGTTATGTATTCTTACTTATTATTTATTTTTTTTCTGTAAAATAAAAAAAGCAATTAAAACGATTTAGGGTCGTCGGAGCCTTGGAAACTTGAAACTGGAACTTGAAGCCGTAAGTGGGGAACTTAGAGCCTAAAGATGGGAACTTGGAGCCGAAAATAAAAATCGCTAAAAACGTTTACCTAAGCCTAAACAATACCTAAATCTAACCCCAAACCAATTTTTTCTTCAAGGCTCTAAGTTCCTATTACTCATGGCTCCAATTTCTCAAAATTTTCGATAGCTCCAAGTTCCCTGCTTAAGGGTTTAAAGACCCCGTACCAATAAAAACAAAAAGCAAAAATACTTGTTAATAATCGCAAGCAAAACTTTCATTGTACTTTAACAAAAAACTTCACCACATATTTTTATTCAAGCCAATTTGCATACTGCATAATTTGCTTACTAAATATTGTAATATGTTATTATTAATTAATATCCTGAGCAATTTTAATTTCCTGTGTTTTTTCCCTATTACAGCGCAAAACCTGGCAAATTAATTTGATGAAAACTTTCTTATTGGATTTGTCAATTCAATTAGTGTTTTTAGTTTGTTTTTAACACCCTAAACTAGACAATCACGTTTTATTGGTAAAACGGCCATATAAATTTCAGAAACAATTTGCTGCGTGTTTCTACGCTTCAGTACCGCCGATTTACAAATTTTGTTTGCAATCGTAAGGAAACGATCAAACTTGAGAAGGAAATTAAATAACAAACATGTTTAAAATAAAAAAATAGGTTAGTTTAGGCTCAGACCTAAACGTTTATCTTGTTTTGGTTAAAAAGTAAAGAGCACATGTAAAATTAAGGTTTATTTTTTAAACTTACATTTTATATGAATTATTTTAACAGATTTAAAGTTATCTATAAGAAAATATATGCAATTCATAAGCCCAAACACAAAGCCTTTGTGTCCACAAAATTTACATGAGTTATATAAATGTTTTTTAATTTGTTTATGTTTTTTATTATGCTCATTTAAACTACTAATTTTAGGAAAAAACTTACAGTGGTAGTTTGAGACAAAAATAATTGTTATGGTGTTATAAAGTGTATAAGTTAACTATCATTTATGGAAAGTTAACAAAAGTTTGCTCCGATGAATAACAAAATAGAAAAAAACACTAAAAAACCTATTAAAAACTAACACTATAAAATTTTACACCCTAGATTTTTTTGAAACTACCAAAAGAAAAAAATCACACGCGTAACAAGATATCATAACCTGTTTTTCACTTAGAGCATGATTATTTTTAACTAAATTAAAAAAAAAAGTTTTTGTTTTTTTATATACAAATGAAAGCCGGAAAATTTTCTGAAATCATGTTTCAATTGAATCTTTTAAGTAGGTAACAATCCACCCAGAGTTTTAGTACTTCAACTTGTAGTCAAATAAGTTAATTTATGAGTCGCCATCGCCAGGAAGAAAAAAAGATCAAGACCTCTCTGTGGGAACGACCTAAGACTATGGCAATTTAACACTTGCAATAAAAAATGAGAGTTTTTCGACTGTCAAAATTTTAAAATACATTCTTTAATTTAAACTCATTCTATAGATTTCGATGCGAAACACAATAAAATACTTTTCAAGGTCTTTTTGTTTACATTTTTCTCCGTTTTTTATTACACCGATAAATCTTTGAAACTGTCAATGAAAAAACATTGTGTTTAAAATTATCAGAAAATTATTCTTAGTAATACTAAGTGTCAAGTGACAATTAGATAATAATCTTGTTCGATAGTTTTTTAGATACTGAACAAAGACTTCTTGAGAAAGTCAAACATGAAATTTATTTTGCAATAATTATTGAATAAATAATTGTTTTTAACTGGCTTTGAACTTGAAGATAACAAAAAGAAGCAATTAAATATACTTATTTTAATTTAATCACACAATTTTTTAATTTGCAAAACGTAATACTGTGGTGGTTATATCATACCAAGTAAGATAAATAGGAACCTAGAGCATTTAAGTTAAATAAATAAAAATTGATATTTTACTATGAAGTTGTGTTGACTGATGGAGTTTAGTAATGTTTTTCAAATATTTAACATGATTTTTTAGTAAACAAACTAATTTTTTAGTAAAAACTTTAATGTTCGTATGTATGTTATTCGTTTTACGTTGTAGATTGAGTTAACTGCATTTTTTGAACATGCAATTTGCGTCATCAAATTTTTTATCAATGAATGTAAAACGCCCATACCAAATGTCATTGATAGAAATTTGGGCGGGTGTTACACCTAATGTAGTTTAGCAAGTTTTTGTAGCATTTATAGGTCTGATCTGCTTTAGAAATGAATAAAAATTAGTAACGTTAACTATAATTATTTGAGGGAGACATTTTTCAATTTTATTCAGGAATAATTTATAATAATTTTCTATTTTATACTGCTATAAAACCACCGTTCAGCATAAAGAAAATACTGCTTGGTGGTTGGTTGGTTGATATTGTCAAAAACTTATATTCAGCTTGAATAAACTATTAACTTAGTTATGCAAGCCTAACATGAAATAAACCGTAAAACTCAACAGAGGGTATTGCAAATGATGTTTAGTTTAATTTTAAAAAAAACGAATATACAAATATCCCATGTTATTATTAATATGTATTATTATTATTTAGAATATATTTGTTTGTAATACGGTATATTTAGAATTGTAGTACTTTCCACATAAAACAATAGATGCCTTAACTTAAAACGCTGTTCTTGGGTGGCGTGGGAGCGATTTAGCCCCGCGGCGCTGCGCCAACCATTATTAAACTTTAAAATTCAGAACTTTCTTCTTCTTATTATTATTATTATTCCAACGCTCAATTCTTAAAATCGATATTTCTTCTTCGTTACTGATTGATTAAAAATAAACATGGCTCATTGGAAAGAAGAAAGAATTACGCAACTTTTTTAAAAAACACTTTTTTGATTTAGGTCCTTTTTATCGATTTATTAATCAAAAAAAAAATTGAAAAAAATTATAATAATGATTCGTTTATACATTAAACTAATCACACAGCACTGTTGCATTTTTTTTAGTCTGATGAAATGTCAGTTTAAAAAATCATTTCACAAGTGCGAAATCGCCATTTTTGCAAATTTATAGTTGTTTTTTACACATACACATATAAGTTTCTAATTGAAAAATTAGCGACTTAGTGCTTGTCAAAGATTGCTGTGAGTATGATTTTTTAATTGACATTTCATCAGACTAAAAAAAATGCAACACTGCTGTGTGATTAGTTTAATTTCTAAACAAAACATTATCATACGGTAGAAATTTTTATTCCGTGGGTAGCTGCCCAAACCAAATGCAAACTTCCTATAGTCCACATAATGTCGATCTCAGACTAATCCACATGTTTTCAGTCTATACGCCCGGGGAAAAATCGCCCCTTTTTCCTGCTCTATTTTTTGAGCATTTTTCAAGGCTAGTTTTGGATATGAAAATGAAGTAATATTTTTACTTTTGAGAATACGTAAACATCAATAATATTTTTTAATATTAAAGCTTTATTAAAGATATGTATTGATAAATATAAATTTAACTTATTCAGAATATACATGTTTTAAAGTTACAATAAACCATTCAAACAGAAACACGTCATAATCCGAGATAAGAAATGTGATTTAACAAGAGCAAAACTGTATAAAATTACTAGATTTTTGCTTCTTAGACACAATTTTAAAAAAAAAGACATTAAATTCATTACATTAGTACTTTGTATTTTTTGTTGTTTATCAAAACATCTTCTATTATTTTTAAATTTACAACATACTAATTTGTTTAGAACTTTAAAGAAAAAAATAAAAATTCGCAATAAATTTGTAAAAAATAAGAATGAAAAAAACTGATAATCTCAGAATATTTATTTATACAATCATTTCAGTTTATACAAGAACGATGTGGTCTAAAAAAAATCCGTGGAATTGGTAAGATTAACTAATTAAAGGGTTGTGTATAACTATACCAATTTTTAGTTAACGATAAAATATAATAGAACTAACATTAATAGAGGTTACAAATAAATTGACCTTTTTATTAAGATATATTCACTTTACAATTTTTTCAAATCACATCTGTTTTGTGCAAGCTATAGACCTATACGACCAGCCCAAAACTTATACCACAACCAGTAAATAATTTCAATAATATTTTAAAAATGGCTTGACACAAAAAAACAGATCTTTAAAAACTGCATTTTATTTTATCGCATTAAAATTTTGTGCCTGCATGTTTAGCAAAGACAAAATTGATAGCGTAGTAAAAAAACCAATCAATACCTCAAAGATTGGCGTGACACAAATGACATACTTGTTCGATTGTATCTTCTGTCTGTAAGTGTTATGCTGCCAAATAAGCACAGCCAGCATTGGTTCAATTATAGGCAAGTAAAATTTGCTGAACGCGATATTTGCAGTATTGAATCGACTCTTTAATAACAAAAACATTCAAAATTTTTCACTAAAGCGGATTAATAACAAAGATTAAAAACTGTATTTTAATAATTATTTATCAAATTACTTAATTTAGAACCTAAATGCAAATTTTTTAAGCGCTAAAGTCGGTTAATTTTTGTATATTTTGTGAAAAAGTGGAATTAAAAAAAATTCTGCGTTCTTATTTGTTTTTTTTTAAACGTCATTACCGCACAATTTTAATTGGTCCCCTCATATCTGCATTATAATTTTCAGCGTCAGCCAAGTATAATTCAACCATAATATTTATATATCAAACATTAGATTGAAATAGTGGTAAAATAAAACTGCGTTTCCTTGTCAAAGATGTTGTGTTTGTAAACGGTTCACAGACAAATTCGATATACTAACTAGTTTTGTGAATAAATCAAGGTATCAAAGATTGGCTAACACAGAGTAAAAATTTGTAAGATTGTATCCCCTGCTCATAGGCTCTGTGCTAGCACACGAGGCACAGCTAGAATTTATAGCGCATTAAAAGGGTGACAGTGACAATGCAGGTGGAGAAGTAGTTTTTTGCAATCGCATTTTTTTACAATCGCATTTATGGTGGAGAAGTAGACAATCGCATTTTGAGCACTTCAAACAGTAGTCATCAATAAATCAAGATATCAAAGATCAACATGACACAGAAGACAGAACCTGTAGAATTATATCTCTCTATATAAGCTCTCTGCTTGCACATGGGGCTCAACCAGAATTCATAGTACATAAGACCTGTCAGTGATAATGCAGGTGGCGAATTGCATATCGCACTCTGGGAGCACTAGACAGTAGTTATCAATAAATCATAACATTAAAGATTGCTATGAGACAGTGCACAGAACTTGCAAGATTGTATTTCCTGCTCATAAGCTCTGTGCACCGGACACAGCCAGAAATGACAATACATAAGAGGTCTGCCGGTTACGATGCAGGTGAGGAAACGCATGTCGCACTCTGGACACTCCAAACAGTAGTCATTAATAAATCAATGCGTTAAAGATTGGCATGACACAGAGGGCAGAACTTGTAGGATTGTATCTCCTGCTCGTAAGCTCTGTGCTTGCACACAGGACACAGCCAGAATTGATAGTGCATAAGAGGTCTGCCGGTGACGATGCAGGTGGGAAAACGCATGTCACACTCTGGACACTCGAGACAGTAGTCAGGAATCAAAGTTTCGCAACTTGTGCATTCGGCTTTGGTCACTCTGGAGTCCATGGGATTGTTTCTAAATTATCAATAAAAATATTAAAAATTAAGAAAAATCTAATTAAATTAAAATTATTTGCCACAAACCAAGTATTTACATTAAAATTTAAATCAGATAATTTACATTGACACAATTCCACCATTTTCAAATTTTAATTCCAAAAACATTAAAAACACCTAAGTTTTAGACGATCAATTGCTAATAAATTTAGAAACCCATGCAAAACAGCAAGTGGTGTGTTTCAAAAATCACCACACAAATATTAGTAAAAAATGACAATAACTGAGTTTTTAACCACGTTTAGAGGATGCAAAACAAGTACTGGTGTGTTTTGAATATTACTACATTAAAATTGGTAGAAAAATAACAAGATTGGTTTCTTAACCACATCAGAGTGAGCAAAAAATAACATGTGTTTTGTTCGCAGTTACATTTAGAGAAATAAACCTTTAATAGTCATAAATATTACAACAGATATTATATTTTAAAGCGCAAACATACAGCGATTTAATTTTTTAAGGTCAGAGTGCATTTTTTTCCTAATATTTTCGCCGATAGCCCAAGAAATAAAATTTATATTTTTAACTATAGCTCAGTTTACACTATTAAACTAAATTTTAAAACCTACAGTTAGCACTTGGTAGCTATCAGACAGATGACAAAACTTTTTATAACGGTAGAAATTTTAATCCGTAATTAATACTTAATTAATCAGTCAGGTAAAAAATGTATGAAATTTTTATAATAAAAAAAATCGAAAATGGTTAGTTAATGCAATTTTTAAAAAAATAAATGTTTTTTATTATGGTGATAAATAATTTGTCAAAGGGGCAATCAAAAATTTTGTTCCAGATTGATAACCTTTATACGACATGTAACATCATTAATAAACATAAAAAATAGTCGATATGAGTTTTTCAAACCAGAATCGTAATACATAAAGTTTTATTATTTTAACATCAATTCTTACTCTTATTATCATATATTTTTAGATGTTTCATTATTATAAATTGGTATGCCATAACTGTTGCTGCCACTAAAGAAATTTGAAAATTTAGTTTTTTTTGCATTTTATATTCAGAGTTTTAAAAAGTGAATAATTTTTTATTGGTAGGTATTTTTTTGTGCAAAAAGTTAAACCAATGTACTTTGTAAATATATCCAGCGACAGTTTTTCATATGTCTCTTTTTCATCTTGTGACATATTTTCGACGGATTCCAGTTTAATAAAAGCTTTGCTGCAAACAGAAAACTGGCGATTGGCACAGCTTACCAAAGCTAAAAGAGATATATTGTATACTAAAAATTCGTTTCGGTCAGCTACTTGTCATAAGCTACTTGTCATAAATTTTCTTTATTGTTATCAGTATATTTTTTTTAAAAAAACGACGTAATGTAGAAACAAAGAAAACAAGTCCAAAACAAATAAATTATTAATTTTATATGTGCATCATAATTACATTATTTTTTACAAAACAAAATAAACCAAATGGGTCCTAAAAAATACAGAAAATATTTTTGTCAGCCCTATAGCTGACACGGGCTACTTTATGAAGAAAAAATCAGTTGTTTTAAAGAAAGTGTCATAACTATACGTTTTTCATTGCTCTTGTAACATCTTTTCTGTTGGCAAATAAACATCTAGTCGACGAAAGTTACATAAGGAATAATTTGCATACGATTTGGTCAAAAACGGTGTTCCTAACTGTCAAAGCATCAGAATATTTTTGTTAAAAAACCGCACAAAAACTGCTGACGTATTACTGCTGAAATAAATACATACAGAACGGCCAATCAACTGCGTGTCAACCATGCTTATGCAAATTATTTCTTATGTGACTTTAGTCGATGGAGTTTAATACATCGCGTATTTTCACTAACATACCCAAAAGGCTGTATATTTCCACAGGGTCCAATATGTCGTCATATTCTATTAGATGAAGTGCTGTTTTCATAGAAGCATCCACTAAGCCTGAACAAGTAAACACTATCTCACTGTTGCAAAAAAATTTAAAATAAATTTTATAACTTTATTATTTGAAAACTTAGGATTTAGTTTTGTTGAAATTAGTTTTTGTTTAGTATTAATATTATTGAGACGAATGTCCTCTGTTAATTGGTAATGGTTCTTTATTTAGAGCCCTAAGATCAATTTTGAAAGTTTAACACTGCAGAGTTTAAAGTTTTCTGGCAGCTTAGAGCTCTGAATAATTGGCTTATTATAGGCATTTAGGCGTTGGTTTGGGCTCAAGTTTCAACGACTTTAATCAGACGACACCAAGAACCCTACTTAATATAACTCTCTTAATTTTGTTTGCGAAAAGCCATGCACAAATAAATCCGCCTTGGTAAAAATTACTATGTTCTTTGTAAACTTTTACCAAAACCACTGTTATTTATAAAACCTCATTTGCTCATCGTTAGTAGTTGTCGTGGTTAAAGATCTAAGATTCAATTTCCACCAGAGACAATTTTTTCAATTCTTCCAGAACAATTTGTAAAATATACAAACAAGTGTGTTGTCCTATTAGAAAGTCACGTTTTTGTAAAATATGCAAATGTTTTCGCGAAAAAAGTCCAAACAAAGTTAAAATAGAAGTTATTATTTGCTCCAGATGATCGCTGAAATTCAACTAAGTAATACTATACCTTGATAAAGCTGCTTTTGAGCAAGCATGTAAAAATGATAAGCTTCAGCTCCTCTCCAAGCGTTATCAATAATTTTACTATCCATGGCACTGATACTATCTTCTTCTAACAATCCGCTTAGGGCGGCTTGAGCCTAAATATTTACTGTTGGCTTATTTATATGTTAAAAGTAAAGAAGTTAACTATAACAAAAAATTATAATTAAATTTTTTTGACAAAAAGTTATACAAAAAATAAAATACTAAGTTTTGTTTTAAAACCTGTTTTTTTTGCATAATTATCATCATAGGTTAAAACGTTTATATTTATCATAAGAGCTTTCGAACAATTCTTAGATAATCGAAAGCTCTTATGATAAATATTAACGTTTTAACCTGTTGCTGTCGCAATTAATAGTTTTTATTTGCCCGTGGAAAACCAATATCATCATAGTGTTTAATTTTAGCGTAAAGACTAGTTTTGAATAAGCGTTTTTTACTGTAGGCATGTAGGTACAAAAGTCAAAAACATAAAATTTTAAATTATCGTGGTTTTTTAATTTCTTTAGTTTAAACCTATACTTAACAAAATTTTTCACACGATGGTAATGTTCCACTATGTTCAAGTTCTTAATATATCTTTGCGCTAAATAGTTTTTTTTTGTTTTTAAATTAAACATTACAATAGGAAATAATCACCAAAATAGTACTTTCGTGAACAGTGATGTCAAATTAGCCAAAATAAAGTTCAAATTTGCCTTTTGAAACTAATTTCCAAACTAAAATTTTAATCATGTTCTGGTTGTAAAAATATTCAAAATTTAAAGAGTAATATCAAAACATGCATGTCGAACTTTTAAATAAAAGTTTTTTCTGTAATTGAAACATTACAGTGGGTACCACACGCGCAACTAGCGATGTGCCTAAGAAACCGCAATATTCAAAACCGTAAAATGTACTAGTCGCTCACTGTTTCTTACGTTTTCTCCTACATTTAATTAGCACTGGTTGTCATCGTACTCTTTTCTTACACTAAAAACCCTAATTCACAACTAAAGATGAATTCTATCAGGGTGAAAATGACTAGGTGGTAAAGTAACCACTCGTTCTTGGAGAAAATATCACGCGGAGAGAAATACCTGACGCAACTTAATAATAATTGGTTACATCATCTCTCAAAACTTTTTTTTATTATTTTTATTCTCAAGCGTTCATTCTTTATTTCTTCCTGACGGCGAGCGGTTATGCCCTGAATTTTATCCTGAAGGATTTTAACTTTAGTCTATACACTGGTTTGATATACCTCTAAATGCTTCTTGCCCTTTTCTTTTCCGGCCTTAGCTTTGTTCTGCTCGTGATATTGTTCAATAAGTAGGGCGGCTGACACGTGAATCTTCTTCAGCCTCAGCGGCACAGACTGTTTTTCTCGCTCCTCGTCGGCTATCTGAAAATGTGACTGCTTATATAGATGTTAATACTAAGTGGAAAACCTATAGGAGACGGGCATCCACAAAGGAAAGTTAAACAAAATTCATTTAATACCCTGTTGCATTGCTGAATCCTTTCAAAATCTTGGTAGTCATAAGAAATATTTTTTATTTTTTTATTTTGCATTCTCACTAATAACTCTGCACAGCAATCTAAAACAAACTACCTGAAACAACAGCTTGGCAGCATCCAAATAGCGACCGGCCTTTCGATAAAGCTGAACAGCAGACAGTGTTTTGTCCGAGTCTCCTGTGAGTTGTTCCGCGTACTAAAATGTAACAGATAAAGGTGGTTAACACTGGAGTGACAAATGACAAATGACAAGTGACAACACGTTTTTCGCGATTTTGCAGCGTTACATCGTCAATTGTCACTCCAGTATGTACTAGGCCATAATGCAACAGCTCAGTTCAATTTTGTGATATTGAAATCTATTCCAAATAGCAGTAGGATCTGGTGTAGTGCATGCGCTGCCATTCTTTACGCCGCGCGGCCACGCCGACGTGGCCGCTCCAGGTTCGTGAATACGGCTGATAGAGCCTAGATGACAGACATTGTACGAAAAATTATATAAATTTGATTTTTATTGTTCTTATCTCAAAAGTTTAATGAAATACAATAAAGGTTTGTCCATCACAATTCGAAAAACAAAAATTGAATTGTATAGTTTTATACTGAATGAAAAATGGAAGTTATTCGCTGAAGAAGTTCAAAAGTCAAAACTTTTATTATTTTTTAACTAATTATTTTGAAAACCATTTTGGTGAAAATTATTTTGGTTATTCTAATTTTTATTGTATTTTGCTGTTAATGGTTTTGTTTAATTTGGAAATAATTCTATATTTTTTTTAGTAAACAATAGCACAACTCACCTACAGTGTCTGTACAGTAATATTTTTGAGTATTAACAAATATTTTTAAGCTACACTAAATCAATTACAGAAGTTTTAATAAACCAACCATCAAAAATAGTTACAATCTAACATAAGTTATCTAAAATCCTTTTAAATGGCACAAGGTTTTTGGATCCGCAAGCAAACAACTTGAAGTAATCGAAAAATTTAACAAAATTAGATCCGTTAATACTAAAGCTTCGTGCCTAGAATAAAAATTTGGGTTGGGCTTAGGTTAAGCCTGCTTAGGTAAAGGTTTTAGTAATTTTAAACATTTGGCTTCAAGCCCCTATTTTTAGCTCTAAACTACCCAAATTAAGCGAAAATTTTTTGATGAAAGTCTTATTATAAGGGTAGTGTTGTAAAAAGTATTGATTTTGAATTATTTTAAGTAAAAGTAAAAGTAATTTAAAAAATTTTAATTTAAGTAAAATAAGAGTAAAAGTAATTTGTGATTTTTTAATTTAAGTAAAGTAAAAGTAAAAGTAATGGTCAAAATTTTATTTAGGTAAAGTAAGAGTAAAAGTAAGATCAATTTTTTTACAATAAATAAAAGTAAGAATAAAAGTATAATAAAAGTAATTTTGAAAAGGAGCAAAACACCGGTTTTTGGAGTTTCATAGCTCAGTTCTGAATTTTTTTGCTTATTTTATGTATAAATTGTCATTTTAATAACGTTTTTAGTCAAAATAAAGGGTTTTAGCATGTTAGCGGCTCAAAAAATTATCTTCTGCCATTCACTTTACAACAAGCCCATAAGGAATCTACACATTTAAATTACTTAAATTTTACTTAACTAATTTAAGTATTTGCTGTGGAAAATCCGAGTAAGAGTAAAAGTAAAAGTATTCGAAATTTCAAAAGTCGAGTAAGAGTAAAAGTAAAAGTAATGGAAATTTCAAAAGTCAAGTAAAAGTAAAAGTAATCCAAAATCCGTTACTTTTATTACTTTAAGTAAAAGTGAAAGTAACTTTTTGCAACACTATATAACGGGCATCATAATGATTTTATAGTTAGTTAAACAAGTAAAGACTTAAGCATACTTTCGCCAGTAAATTGTCGATGTGTTTAACGTCGTATTTTCGCGCCAATTGTACTGCACTCTCCCACTGGTTCAACTGAATACAGCAATCGATTGCGGCTTGCACCTCTCCGTTCTTAAATATAAATTGCATTCACAACAGTCGAATTATCTTGATTTTTTGTTGGAAAACCGCGCAAAAACTATTGAACGCACTGGATGGATTGGATCGTATGGAACGACCAATCAGCTGCGCGCCAATTGTTGTCATGTAAATTAAATCTCACCGTATGCAAATTATACCTGACGCGGTCGATTAAAGTTAATATTAAAAGTTAAATCTTAATAGTATAGTATCATTTGTGGCAATTGTGTAATTTGTGTCGTAAATCTATTTACCAATATATTAATATTTTGTGAAAAATACACTCGCTTGAAGTAGATAAATAATTATAATGATGAAATTAAAAAAATTAATGAAATCTAAAACCTCACGAGCGTAATATGAATTAAGTGATATTAAGTGTAGCAAAGTTCGTCAGCGAGACAATACAAGTTTTGTAGAAATCAATTTTTTATCAACAATTTTTTAATGTTTAAAAGATATTAGTTAGTAAATTTAAAACATGTTTTAGTAGAAATTTTTTCTAGATTTACTTTACAATAGGCTTCCACAGCTTCTGTACACAGCCCTGAACCGGCAAAAATGTCACCCATTTCCTAAAACAAGAGTTATTCAAAAATAAAATAAAGTAAAATATTTGGATTTGGTGCAATTTCAATAAATATTAAATAAATTTAATCTTTGGCAACAAAATTCAGACGATTTTCCACGGGGAAATAAAAATCTATTAATTGCGACAGCAACAAAGGTTAAAACGTTTATATTTATCATAAGAGCTTCCGATTATTACTTAGATTATCGTCGATTAAAATATCTGAAACACATAATATTTGTAATGGTAATTGAACGTTACACTAAGATACAAAAATATATAATAAAACGCTAAAATCGGCAAAAAATATTTTATAATTATTACTTATACGGTAAAACATTTAAAAAATGTTTTACCGTCATTTTCCTCAAGCTAATTTAAAATTTGCATGTAAAACCTCTAATTCTCTGACTGGCTGTTTCTTTTCAAATATAAAATACCTCTTAATCTAAAATCTAGTGTTGTATATCAATTTGTTTGCAATGGACCTACCTAGCATAACAAAAATTGGGTCAGCGGTCCCACCACGAAGCAAGTCCCTCTCAAATTAAATGTAATTTTTTGTATTATTTTTGAAACAAGAAATACTACAAACAATACAATCTATTTGAGAAATTTTAACGTGCTTTTTTGTAATAAATTAAAGCATTACAAAATGTTTTTTTATGGTTCACCGAAATAAATTAACATATGAGAAACCTTAGTTACGCTTAAAATAGCTTTAAATAATGGTCAGAATTTAACAAAAATACTCGAAATTGTTTTAATATTGTTATATAATCTCCGGTTTCCGAAAAAATTAGGTAAAAATGATGGGTTTCATAACGAATTCTGGTTTCGCGGCGGGACCGCGGACAAAAAATTTTGTAATGCTAGGTAGTTCCATGGTTGTAAAACCACATACTGTGAATCTAATACCCGCCACCCAAACACTAGACTAACAAAACATATGGGTGTTTCATATAAAACTGGAAAGAAAATAGTCCCGAAAGCATCAGCCATTTTTGATCATATTTTAGTTTGTAATCAGTTAAAAACTACGCTTAACTTTTCTAGTTTTACCATTTTAGCGTCGGCTTCTAATGATTATTGTTTAAGGCTTAAAGAAAGTTTTTGTATTCGTAGGGATAAACCGGTTTTAAATAAAAACATTCATAGCACTGAGTTATTTTGTTTTTAAGTTAGGTTTTAAACGTCTATAGTTTACAGACGAATTGTAATTATAAAAAAATTTTTACATTATATTTTTCCTAATTTTATATTTTTTACTTGTATTTTTTTATATTTAATTTATGTATGTTACAGTTTCTAGAATTATCTACGTTTTTATTTTTCCCTTTTTTAAAGTATTTATAAGTAATAATTATAATATATTTTTGCGATTTTATGGCTTTATTATATACTTTTTGTATCTTATTGTAATGTTAAATTACCATTACAAATATTATGTGTTTCAGATATTTTAACCGATGATGATCTAAGTAATGACGTTTTAACCTTTGTTGCTGTCGCAATTAAAATTTGACGAATTGCTGAGGTTTTTTGATACAACAAAAAATATTTTAACTTAAAAATATTTTTCATAGTGCAAAAGTTTTAACATATTACTCCTTAAAAATATGATTATCAAAATAAAACTATTTTTTATGCAAAAAAGGCATTTTTAACTATTTACGTGCAGTAGCTTGTGACCATCCGGCAAGGAACGCATGAGTTCTGTGAGCTTCTCGAAATCTTCATTTACGAAATAACATTTTGTGAGCATTTCTGCATTTCGACCTGGTTCATAGTGACGCTCCGCTTGAACCCTAAAATTTTCAAAAATCAAAGATATTTAAAAATTTTTTTAAGAACTTACATCAAACAAACATTTTTTTTAGTTTTTTCGTAGTTTAGCGAGCAGGTTGAATTTGCACTAGTTGAAAGGTTAGATTTCGCGCGGCTAATGTGTTTTTTCACGTCTGCCAATATATAACGGGTAAATATGGGCGTGTTTTTGTATTTTTCTGCATTTCATATCAAAAACTTGGAAATCTTAGTAACGTACTTAGCATTTCAATTTGAGTTAAAATTAATAAGAGGTTTTAGCGATTGTAAAGTTTCGACTGCATATTCAATTTTTACGGCTCTAAATTGTCGATTTTCGGCTTTAAATTCCATCAGATACAACTTTAAAATCTTAAGGCTTGTTTATAATTGTGACAAAACGTCCTTTGAACAAAGTCCAAAGGACAATTTTAGAAAAGTCAAATCGTCCTTTGGAGAAACCAAAACGTCCTTTGGACTTTTTCCTTTGGACGAAGTATGAATGCTACTTGAAATTTGTCCTTTGGACAAAGTCTAAACGACAAAATCCAAAGGGAAAATTCCAAAGGACAAAAACTTTGAACACGTTGTCCTTGGGACAAAATCCAAAGGACAAAGTGCAAAAAAAGTTTTGACGCTGTGTTTTTCCTTTGGACAAAGTCCAAAGAACTTTTGTCTTTTGGACTTTGTCTAAAGGACGTTTTGTCATAAGCACGAACCAGTCTTTAGGCTTGTATCACATAAGGTAAACTATAGGAAATATTTTTTAAAACTCATTATTTTCATCTGTTGAATATTTTTTTTCAACCTTAAATCCATATTTTTCAGAACCAAAGTAAAACATTTTTATTGATTTTCTTATGTAAACTTATTAATAAACTGTACAGTAACAACTAAATTCAGTTAAATTATTTGATTGTGAAGAAAGATTTTTTATATTCAAATATCGTACTAAGTACGCAAAATAACATTTTTAATCCAAAAACTAGAACCGCACCATTTTTGCCTATCGGCTAAACTTATTAATAACTTATACAGTAACAACTAAGTTCAGTTAAACTATTTGATTGTGAAGAAAGATTTTTTTATATTCAAATATCGTACTAAGTACGCAAAATAACATTTTTAATCCAAAAACTTGAACCGCACCATTTTTGTCTATCGGCGAAATAGTCGCCCACATGATTCCAAGCCTCCAGCAGAAGGTTGTCGTCTCCGATACCAGCCCCGCTCTGCAACAGCTGGAGGATCCGAAACCAATCGTGAACCTTCCGCCTCAGGGCGATTGCCAGATCTCTGAAAATTATTAGCTTAAATTTTTCCTCGCTTTTCAACGCGGATTTAACGCAGAAGTCAAGTTCGCCCGGCGAGTTATTGTTGGCGATGAATAATGAAGAAACATTAAACCAGCGACAGAGGCGAAATTTAGAGTTGAAAAAACCTTATGCTGTGTGCTTATGCCAGCTGTGGTGGAGACGCGTTTTTTACGTTAAAACGCCTTTATTTGTAAAAACCTCATATGCGGTTAAAATTAGTGATTTGTGCGTAAGTATTTTGCTTCGTCGAAATAGAAACCTGCAGAAAGCGAAACGATCTTATTTTTTGTTATGTATAAATTGCTAAATAATCTATTCTGAACTACCCGCTAATACATTTTTGAGATCAGCCAATACCACTAAAAGCAGATCTAATGGTTTTATTCATAAACAGCTTTTGGCGGTAAGATTTATCTAAATTTTTTTTTTCAAATTTTGGAATTAAGCTATTAAACTATGGAACAGTTTGTTACACGATATAGTTTTCTCGGCGTCCCTTACCATTTGTCGTCATAAACTGTAATGTACTTAAGTGTTTGGGATTCTTTTTTATGTTGTCATATAAGTATGTTACTTTTAGGTGACCTTTTCAACATTAATAAGTACGTAAACAATGAAAAATCGGCAAAGAGTTATAAAAAACGGTGCGTGATCCGAGATGAATTGTGGGCTCTGCAAAATTAACGAATGAAATAACAAATAATTTGCGTTAATCATTTTTTAAGTAAAAATTCCACATTTATCGTACCTGCGATCATTATCCAAATATATTTTCTCGGCTTCGTCAAATCTTCCAAAATAAGCTGCAACTTCCGCTTTTTTAAGAGCACTGTTCTGAAACAAAAAAAGATCTGTAAAACTTAAACATAACAACTCTCATTGTGATTGTGCTCTAAAAATATAAATACGAGTTAGAACTGAAATAATGGAGCACGTTGGTCAATGAGGTACTGAGACCGGAGATTACAGGTTTAAATCCTGTTTCGCCCATTTTTCAGCCAATAAAGCTACAAATACTACATTAATTCGCATTTTTTTGTTTAAAAATACAATTTATTCTTTATCTTACGAATGGACGTAATAATTTAATACTAATTAATTAATTAATACTAGTTTAACTTTAAATTAACTTTTTAATTTTTAAATTAACTAATTAACACTAAAATTATAAAATGTTGTTACAATAAATGTTTCAACCCAAAGGTTGTATGGAATCGACAAATCTGAAAATTCAAAGTTTTTACCTCATATTCGTGAACAGATAATAATTTGAAATAATGACCCTTTAATTTTTTTCTTTTTTGGTTTTTCTTAAAATCGATTTGAAATTTGCTTTTTTAATAATGGTCATTTTTTAAATTTTTTTTATTTACAACAATATATAAAAATAATGTAAAAAAAGAATAAATTGCGGTTATTTTTGAAAAAAATAAACAAAATTAAAATAAATAATATAAGTTTAAATAAAAATTAAACAAACAGCAATTGATTATCAATTTTAAAAGGACTTTTTTAATTTCATTAATATTTTAGCCATTTCAAATGGTTATAAATGGACTGCTTGGCGGTTTTTAAAAATCAGAAATTGCTTGTTTTTGGATTAAACTTAATTTAAATTTTGCAGTTCAAAAATATTATTAGAAATTTAAGGCAGTGTGGAAATTGATAAGTTATTCTATAATAAAGTTTTTAACCATTTTGGGAAAAAAGTTTCCTTTTCGATTTTGTGGTACCTGATAACATTTTGGTTTAGTTTTTTTATTAATTCTCACTGCAAAATAAATTATTATGTGAAACTTTGTTCAGGCCTGAACAAAGATTCACTTGAGAACTTGAGCTGCAACTCAACCGATACAACGGAGGACACAGTTTGGATATGTGGGAAACGGTGATATAGTTTAATAACAACGATCATTAGTTACTTTTTTTAGTTAGTCTATTTGAATTAAACACAGATTTAACCAAAAAACTCCACCCAAACGTACAATAGTAGCCGCCCTGGATTTAACCAAGTCGTTTGACACAATTAGCATTTATATTTTAATAACCAAGATAGCCAACAGCACACTTCCAGCCTACCCCATCGCCATCACATGGCGAATTGGTTACCTCAGTCAGAGGCAGAACCAGCAAAACAATTTTTGGAAACTCCACCTCCAAAGCCAGGATAGTTCAAACAAAAACAGGAGTTCCCCAAGGCTCCGTAATCTCACCAACCCTCTTTAATTTCTATATTTCAGATCTACCACCTCCACCAGCAAATGTGAAAATAGTCTCCTATGCTGACTATACCACAGTTTACTCCACCAGAAACAAGATTACTGAAATGGTACTCGATCTCACCAACTACCTCAACATTTTAAATCAATATCTGGATAAAAACTACCTCAAACTATCAACAGAAAAGTCAACAGTTACCACCTTTTCCTCTTCATTACAAGAACTTAACTACCACCTAAAGGTGACCATAAACAACAAACTTTTGCCACTAAACAAAAATCCAAAAATCCTGGGTGTTACTTTTGATCCAAAACTAACATTCAATAGCCATGCCACCAACATAAACAACAAAACATCCCGCGCAATAACATTCTCAAAGCAGTGGCTGGCACCAGCTGGGGCCAACAGAAAGAAACAATAGTCACCACCTACTACAAAGCTATAGGACGCCCAATTCTCAACTACGGAGCCCCAATATGGTAACCCAATCTATCAAAATCGCATTTCCAAAAACTACAAGCAACACAAAACACGGCCCTCAGGATAGCAACCAGCTGCCACAAAATGGCCCAAACTAACCATCTTCATCAAGAGACTAAAGTCCTACCAATTAAAAACCACACCAACCTTCTTTCAACACAATTTTTAGCAAAAAGCATGCAGCCAACACATCCATCTAACAGAATCACAGCCAATGACCATAGACCAAGAGAGATGAAGCATACCCTCCAATCAAAACTTGGACCAACAGCCAAAAGTTTCTACAACCACATGCTTACAGAAAAAACCATCCAATCAAACATGCACTCATATTTTGACAAGGAAAACATTTTGCAACTCCAACTTAACGCACTATTAAAAAGAAAACCGCCACCAATCAACATAAGCGAATAACAACTCCCCAGGTAGTCAAGAACCTTCCTAGCACAACTTAGATCCGGAAATTGCCACCGCCTTAACTTGTTAAAATCCAGAATACAAAACTCCATCAAAAACGAATGCCCCCACTGCAGGGGCAAACCTCATGACGTAAAACACCTTTTTATATGCCCTCTACATACAACGACACTCAAAATAGGAGATCCATGGGAAGGACCAGTGGATGCGGTCAGGTTCCTAGAGGGTATAACCTGATGCCCTGGCTATGAACAACAGGTGCCACCTGTTTTTAAAAAAGGGGTTAGCTCTATTATCAATAATTTTAGACCAGTGAGTTTGACTAGCGTTTGCTGCAAAACTATGGAAGTGTTCTTTCTGATAGTATTTTGTCTTATTGTTTTAAAAATAATAAAATAAGTAAAGATCAATTTGAATTTTTAGCTGGAAGATCAGTAGGTCTGCATTTTTTATTTGTTTTCAGGAATGGATGTTGCGTATAAATTGCAAATACTTAGTGGATATTGTATATGTTGGTTTTTATTTTGCGAAACGTGGCAATCAGAAGTTTTATTTCCAAAGCGCCAAGTTCTGTCTTTAGGACATAAAAATCCAAAGTACAAGTATACAAAAAACCTAACAACATATGTTAATCAAGTCCAGGATTTAGGTATTGTTGTTTGTTTCGATCTCAAATTTTCAGTACATTGCTCTAAAATTGCAGCAAAAGCGTTGCAAAGTTTCATTAATTTTTTGTGCGTTGTCCACAAAGAATATGAGCACACTTTTAAAAGCTTATATTACCTACATATATGACCTATGCTAGAGTTTGAATTTATTGTTTGGTCACCATATATGCAAAAAGATATAGAATGCATTGAGCATGTGCAAAAAGTTTTCACACGTAGGCTCTATATGAGGTGCTCATTTCTACATGTAGATTATCAAACACGTTTACAGGAATTAAATTTAGTACCTTTATTTTTGCGTAGGAAAAAAACGGACTTCATTATGACTTTTAAAATTTTACATGGGCAGGGTACACTGATTTTGACTATACTAAATTGTTTTTATTATGTATAGATTCTTGAACACGTGATAATGCCTTGAAATTAAAAAAACTAACTTGTAGCTTAGATAGCTTTAAAAACTTTTTTAGTAATAGAGTCATTGATGGTTGGAATTGGTGTCCAGTGAAGTTGTAATGTCAACATCAATACACATGTTTTGCAAAAATATATGCAATTGTTTTTTAGTTTTTGTAAAAAAAAATTTTGAAACTCCTAACTGATAATTAGTGTTTTTTATATAGTATTAACGTATTTTATTGTTTATTAGAAATTTTGATATGATGAACCTTTTGAAATTAATATATTGCAAATTAGTGTTAATTATTTTAAACTGTGCAATAAACTAATTCTAATTTTTTATGCTTAAAGGTGCGAAGTCAAAGTTTTTGTGAAAACCTTATCCCTACCCCCCTCCCAATAGCCCACAAAATTTTTTTCATCAAAATATCCCCAGTGGTTCAAGAGATAGGACACCAAAAATGACGTTTTTTCGATATTTTTGTACTAGATTTCTAAATGGCTATAAAAGTGCAAGTTCTAAAATATGCACTTAAAGAAAACGGCTACTTTCTACTTTAATTTGATATCTTGATTGTTAAGATTAGTGCAGTATTTGTCAAGATATTGCGCTTTCTATACAAAAAACCCTCGATTTTTTCAGTAAAAACGAGAAGTGTAGGCAAAATGTTGGGCAAACTTTATTCCTTAACGGCAAACGGAGTACGGGTGTCATTAGTACTAAAGCTAAAGCTAAAGTGCTTTAGTACTAAAGGGTTTTTTGGGCTTAGTACTAAAGCTAAGGCGCGGCTAAACTGAAATTAGCTGGCAAAAGCTCGGCAAAACGTATGGGCCCGGCAAAACGTTAGCTTTTGCCAGTAAAATGAAAAATCACCCAAAAATGATTGGCCAAAAAAATGACCAAAAAACCAAAAAAAAAGTGTTCACCAATCAAAAACATGATTATTTAATGAGATTTCTATCCATGAAGTGGAGAGGTATGATGGGGTCCTTTAATCTCAAAATTTTGAACCTTCCTCCTAGACAAAAATCGAGTTCTCCTCAAAAAAGTTGTTATCTTTTTTTAATCTGGCTCCCTTCCAGAATTTTAATCTGACACCTTTAAAGTATTTTGTTTTGAAAATCCACAAGACACACCCTGACCCTCTTTTAGATTTCAAAATTTTCCATACATCCTTCCCAGAATTTAAGATGCAATTTACCGCCGGTAACCAACCACCTCAACCCCTTCCCTCACTCTTAGCTGCCTAAAAACTATGCTTATATAAACTTGAATATACTATATTTTTACTATAAAAGAAACATGAGTGAATATTTTAAACAATAATATTAATTAAAGTGATTAAAACGAATTTTGGTTTTAAGGTGCTATGAATATGGGGTTTTATTTTTATGTGTTTCTTATTTTTGTTTATGCATTAGAAAATACTGATTTTTTGTTTGTTTTTTTTGAAGTATTTTTCGAGTTTCTAAGTGCTTAATATTAAAATAATCTTATTTTTACAATTTCATATGGGTATTTTGTAATGTTTATTATGCAGTAAGCGTTTTTTTAATAAAAAATGTTGGTTAAATGTTTTGTTGCTTTAGATATTTATTTCAGAAAAACTATTCTTGATATTTAGCCATTTTGATACATCTGTTAACATTTAAAGTTAAAACTGAAATACAGTTTAACAAGAGCAACTTTAAAATTGTAAAATTAACCCTAAAAATAATATTTTTAAAATAAAAAGCTAAGACCTAATGCAATAAACGTTAAAAAGATCTTTAATGCTGAGTTTTTACCCTAAACTTAACAATGCAATGCCAAGAATTACCTTAAAAAAGGGATAATTTTTAAAATTTAGGAAAATTTCCACATTTGTCAGTTTGGCAAAAGCTAAGGCTAAAGTGCTTTAGTACTAAGCCTTTTTTGGGCTTAGTACTAAAGCTAAGGCTAAACGATTTTTGAACCTTTAGTACTAAAGCTAAGGCGCGGCTAAAATGAAATTTCCCGGCAATGCACACCCGTAAAACGGAGCATTTAACACTCACAAACTATTTTGTGAGCAGAAAACAGTACACTATGTTATCAAACAGAGTTATGTTCACTATTTTCTCATTTAAAATGTTCTAATAAAGCATGTTTAACCACTTTATTAAAACGATAATTTTTTGCTAAGATATAAAGACAAAACAACAAAATCACTTTTAAAACAAAAAGTTTGAACACTTTCCGTTTTTATCATTATAATTATGAAAATAGCAAACAAATTGTATCATTCTTATAAACTAGGTTTGAATAAGGGTATTTTAGTGTAGGAAGAGGGTAAAATAACTACTAGCGCCAATCATATGTAGGGGGAAAATTAAGAAACAGCGAGCAACTAGTACATTTTAGTTTAAAATATTTCAAATATTTATTATTTCAAAATCTCGACCCCTTTTCTTCAAAATTTCTTAAACACTTTTTAATATTACAAAAGCAAAAGCAGTTTTTGAGGATTTTAAGTTTTTTGCCGCTTCATAGGTAGGGCGCTGCTGGCGCGCTTGGTTTCCAGTTTTTTAATGTTTCAGTTACAGAAAATGCTAAATTTAAAAGTTTGGAATGGACTTTTTAAAATTAATTTTTAATAGTTTTACAACCAAAATATTAAAAAACCTATGTAGGTTTAAAATTAGTTTCAAAACACAAATTTTAACTTTATTTTTACTAATTTGAAATCACTGTTCAAGAAAATACTATTTTAGTGATGATTTTCAACTATTGCAACGTTTTATTAAAATACCAAAATTCATTTAGCACAAAATAATAATTATATTAAAGCACTTCAACGTAGTGAAACATATCATTGTGTAGCAACTTTTATGAAGTATAGGCATAGATGAACACGGTCAAAAAGCTAGGGGGGGGTGTTTACCCCGGGTAAATCACTTTTCAAAATTTAGGTTGGGGTCCTAGGGGGGGTCGAACCCCCCTAGCTTTTTAGGGGGGTCGACCCGGGGTGCGAAATTTTGAAATCTAGAGGGGGGTCAAGTGGGGTCCGGTGTCCAAAACAAAACAGTTTTAAACCATAATAACTTAAAAAATAGTTCTTTTTATAGAATAATACATTTTATTGAATAAAAAGCGATATTTAGGTATAAAAAGGGTGTAAAAACATGAATTTGTGTTAAAAATTGACGTTTTTGCAAGAAAATTTAGTATAAAAAAAGTACTTAAAATTTTCTTGGGAGGGGAGGGGGGGTCAGATTTCAAAATCTAGGGGGGGGTCAGGGGTGAAAAATTTAAAAATTTGTGGGGAGGGGGGGCCTGGATTTTTGTTGTTGTTGTTGTTGAATAACCTGAAACTTATCTTCCCTATGCAGATTATGCAAAGGGCAGGCGCTAAGACAAGCCAGGAGGGGCGAAAATGTTTCACCCCTATGGTTAAGACTCTTCGTCCAACATTAATAACGATGTTGGCAACCTTTACCGCTAGAGTGTTCACTACATGCAGTGTTCACCCATTCCGAGGTCTTTGTCTAAAGGATTTTTAAGTCGCGCCTAATATTGATCTTACTATTTAACGTCGTACATGGTCAGTATAGGTGTTCCTGCAAGGCCAGTGCTACAAGCTCCACACACAATAGAGCTGTATTTGTCCACTGGTTTGCTAGATGGAAAACTGCCATGTGTGGCCGACGTACAACAACAAACACTCTAGCCATGCCACGCTGGACACATTTCTATAAAAGAAAAGATCCAGCAACCAGGTTTAGGTGGTAGTGGAACCCGTAGGCCCGTTAGGTGCTACCCGAAGGTCAGCACAGTCCTGGTGGCTCAATTGCACAATTTTTTTCTAGGGGGGGGGGCCAAAATTTTGAGGCTAGTGGGGGGGTGGAGCCATACATGGGCACGGGGGGTTGGGGGGGGGTTAACCCCCCCAAATTCTGAGAAGTGGGGTTTAACCCCCCCCACTCAGAAGTGGGGAGGGGGAGAAAAAGTTAACCCCCCCCCCAATTTTGGAAAAATGAAGGAAAAAAATGTCTTTAAAATGACTTCTAACTGCCTCCAAACTTAAGTTTTGAGGTCAAAATGAATGTTTTAAGCAATAAAAAGCTCAAAAATGCAATAAAAAGGGATTTTTGACCTAAAATTAGTGTTTTTAACCTATTTTTCCTTCAAAATCGAAAAACGATATGGGTAAAATGCACTCCAGAAAAAAAACGATATGGGTATTTTGCGTTTCTCGGATTTTAACCCCCCCCCCCTAATTTGGGGTTTAACCCATACATGGGCACGGGGGGGGGTGGGGGGGCCCCCCAACCCCCCCCCCAAATTCTGAGAAGTGGGGTTTAACCCCCCCCCCCACTCAGAAGTGGGGGAGGGGGAGAAAAGTTAACCCCCCCCCCCAATTTTGAAAAATGAAGAAAAAAAATGTCTTTAAAATGACTTTTAACTGCCTCCAAACTTAAGTTTTGAGGTCAAAATGAATGTTTTAAGCAATAAAAAGCTCAAAAATGCAATAAAAAGGGCTTTTTGACCTAAAATTAGTGTTTTTAACCTATTTTTCCTTCAAAATCGAAAAACGATATGGGTAAAATGCACTCCAGAAAAAAAAACGATATGGGTATTTTGCGTTTCTCGGATCTACCCATTTTTTAACCCCCCCCCCCTCCTAATTCAGGGTTTAACCATAGGTGTTTTTGGGGGGGACAGAGGGGTGCACCCCCCCCTAGAGCCAAAATTTTGGACACCCCCCTAGAAAAAAATCAGGGGGGCCCCCCCTCCCCCCCAAAGCTCGAGAGCGGTCCGGCCTGACCCCCCCTAGCGAGGCTGATGACCTCCTCCCCCCGACCAATTTGGAAGTATATTTTTTTATTTACTGTCAAAAACACGGGTTTTTAGTTAAAAACAGTGTTTAAATACACTTTTTAGGCCTAAATAGGCTGTTTTAATACATAAAATTCAATATTAGACCTAAAAACACTTAAATTATTGAGTTAAAAAAATTTTGCTAAAAAATTGGACCCCCCTGACCCCCCCCCCTAAATTTGAAATCTCGCACCCGGGGTCGACCCCCCCCCCTAAAAAGCCAGGGGGTCCGGACCCCCCTGGACCCCCCTAAAAAATTTTGGCCTTCCACCCGGGGGTGGACCCCCCTAGCGGACCCGACCAAAAACACCTATGGGTTTAACCCTCCCTCCCACTCCGGGCCAACTTGCCCATGTATGGGTGGAGCCCACCCTACTCCCCCCCTTCATCTATGAGTATAGGTTTAAACTTAAGAAACTTAAGAAAACTAAGATTTTTTCAAATTTTATTTTTTCCTTTTTGTACCCTCTCTCATACAGTAAAAAACGCTTATTCAGAACTAGTCTATTATGTTTTAAAAAGAACAATCTTAAGGTTAATTAAATCATATTTGATTGTACATTAATATGGATTAGTGTTTTTTGTCTTTTTTTATTTTTATTAAAATTGCTATAGTTTAAAGCGAATTTTTTTTGTTTTTAGCTGTTTTTTAGTTGAGTTTAACTTTAGTTTTTGATAAAAAAACTGTGAAGGGTCAATTTCCAAATAATGGTCATAAGTTTCAGGTAATGCAACAACAACAACAACAAGGTTCACGTTCAAATAAAAAAATAGTAAATTTTAAGCGAGCGCTGAAATGAAAACTATTAGTTTTAAAATAAAAAGACCAAAACGGACATTTTTGTAAAAAAATTAAAGTATTTTCATCTTTATTTGATAAAAAATTAAAAAATGCATTAACCAGCGCTTGAACGCGATAAAACGCACGCAAAGCCAACTCGCTACTAACCCGACCAAGCGCACTGCTCGATCAGATGTCCTAAAACCTGCTTTTGAAACCGTAAGTTTTCGCTACAAATGACTTCCATTGCTTCATATTTTTAGCGAAAAAATCGATGGTTTTTTTGTATAGGAAACGCAATTTCTTGACAAATACTGCATCAATCTTACCAATCAAGGTATCAAATTAAAGTAAAAAGTAGCCACTTTTTTTGAGTGCATACTTTGTAACTTAAATTTTATACCCATTAAGCAATCTTTCAAGTACACAATTATCTAAAAACGTCATTTTTGGGGATCATAATCTCCTAAACCACTTGAGATATTTTTACGAAAACATTTTTGTGGCCTATTGGAGGCAGGGATAAGGTTTTCACAAAAAAATTATCCAATTAAAGACAAAACGTTTGGCTTCGTACTGCACCTTTAAACAAAAAGTTTGCAAGTGTTTTAAAATCTTGTTTTTTCATGATTAATTCTAACTATTTTTTCTGTAAAATAATAATCTTATTTTATGTTTGTTTTGTTAAATACAAAAAACACAACGACAAACAAATTTGTTTTATAATATTGTCTTTTTAAATTTAGCTTCTGAAACCGTTTTTAAAAAACGTTGATTTTTTTTATCTCGCTAATAAAAAAAGGTTTCGTTGACGTAATTTTTAATTAATTTCTGTAATTTTCAAATTTTGCACCCCCTCCCCCTTCAACATTTTATGGGCCCTAATACAATCCTTTACTCTAACTCTACCTTTTTCTTTCTTTTGTAACTTACACTTAAATTAATGCTCAAACATTAACAGTTTTAACTGATAGCTAATTTGTAAGTAAACTTTTTTATAGATCCCCACGCCAGTGGCGTGCCCAGGGGGAGGGGCGCCCCCCCCCCCAGAAATCCGCGAAGCCGGATTTTTTCGTAAGGGGGGACTCTTACGTTTTTTAAATTTTGTGAGAGAAAAAATTTTTCCTTTAATATTAATACAAACTTTCCTAATGCCTTTCAAAAGCACATTAATAGTCAAAAAATAAATTTTCCCCATACGCGAACATTTTAAAAATCTAGTTTATTCGCCACGCATTATTTTGTGAAAATAACTATGGTAACTTACGTAGTTCCTAATTCAGCAAAAATAAATTGAAGAAGATGTTTAGGATCTCTCTTCATTCTAAAATTAAACATTGTAAAATATTGTAAATTAATATTATACACTTAAAATAAATAAGTTTTAATTCAAAATAAAATAAAATGTCAATTTTGATCTATCCAAAAATGTTAAATAATAACCTTTTTTTTAATTTTTTTTATTTTCTTTGACATTCAATAAACAAAGTTACATATCGCTTGTAAAATACGGTACACACCGCAAACAGGTGGATTTATTTATTTTATTGTGGATTGTATGTGGACCGGGTCCGTGTATGAATTTTTAGATTGAATGATTGAGAAACTTTATTAATTCAAGTATTTGATGTGACCACAGGTGAGAAAGAACGGTCCGGGAAGCTAGGGGGGGTGGTTACTGGTTACCCGGGGTAAATCGAATTTTGAATTCTAGGAGGGGGGTCCCAGGAGGGTCCGGACCCCTTCTAGCTTTTTAGGGGGTCGACCCGGGGTGCGAAATTTTAAAATCTAGAAAAAGGTCAGGTGGGGTCCGTCCGGTGTTTAAAGCAAAACAGTTACCATAATAACTTTAATAATTGTTCTTTTTATAGGATAATACAATTTATTGAATAAAAAGCTATATTCTGGTGTAAAAAGGGTGTAAAAACATGAATATGTGTTAAAAATTCACACTTTTGGAAGAAAATTTACTATAAGTACCTAAAATTTTCTCAAGGGGGGAGGGGGGGGGGTCAGATTTCAAATTCTAGAGAGAGGTCAGGGATAAAAAATTCGGAAATTTGGGAGGAGGGGGGCTTCTAGATTTTCGTCTCGGGGGGTCCCAAAATTTCGAGGCTAGGGGGGTGGACCCCACACTGCTCCCCCCCTTTCTCACCTATGTATGTGACTGTACTTATTAATGAAGTTACCACTTAGCTTCTTAACTCCAGTACTCTTTGGATTATAACAGCACCAATATATTTCGAAAATAAGAATATTTGCTTACAGGCGACAAATTTCTCCAAAATTAGTAAAGGCAGTCTTTTTGGTTCCTAGTCTTCCAACTTGTGGAGGTTTCATTACAAATGTTTTCTTTTCGCCACCAAAAGCACCAGGATTTTTTTCTTTCATTATGTTATACACGCGTTCCAATAACTAAAATAATTTATGAAAACAAAAAATACTATAAATTGTTTTGTTGCCGAAATACTTTCATTGATATACCCAAACAATTCAGACATGTGCACTGCCCCCCCCCCGGGGTTAAAACGGGGGGGGGCAATTCCAAAATGGGGGGGGCACGGGGGGCAACTTTTTTGAAACGGGGGCAATAAAACGGGGGGGGGCAAGCAGGGGGGAAAGAAAAAAAAAAGAGAAAAAAAGGAGAAAAAAGAGAAAAAAAGAAGGGAAAAGGGAAAAAAGGGACAAAAAAAGCGGAAATAAGGTAAAAATAGGTCTAAAATGGGTTAAAATACATTGAAATAGGCTAAAAACTGCAAAAAATTCGCGATGGTGGCGTCATCATAGGTCAAAAATGGCGTCATATTTTTAGGGTACTTTTTCATTTTTTGGCGGGGGGGGGCAATAAAACGGGGAGGGGGCAAATCCTCCAATAAAACGGGGGGGGCATTTTCAGACCGTGCACAGGTCTGAACAATTCAGTGATTGTTTTAAATTGACATTCTTAACAATTGACAATCTTAAAAGGCAAAAAACAACATAGATTGGTATTGGTACTTTCTGTAAAAAATTAACTTAGACATTTTTAATTAATTTATCATGGGCAGAAAATTTATAAATAATAATGATGATAATAAATTTCAAATGAGTAGACTAATTTCTGTTGTTTTTTTTGAAAAAGTATTGACATAAAAGGTTTTTCATCATTATAATTTAATTTATGTATAATTTACTTAGATTTAACCAGGAGCGGCCCACCTCAACCCTGGCAGTCCCAGGGCTCCCACAATTTCACCCGGGTTACAGTCTAGGCTCGCTGTAACCGTTGGGCTTTTGGCTTGCTACAACTAACAATTTCATTGGAGGGAAGGGGTCTAATAATATCAATTGCCCATCAAGCTATAAAAATAAAGTACTGACAGTTAATGTAAATAGACCATCTGAATTGACATGGTTGAATGACAATAAATCTATAAATATTACTACTAGATGTATGCAGGCGAAATATTCTACATGTAAGTTTATTGATACAAGTAAAACTTTTCTAAGTTATCTCACTAATCGAGCGTTTGCAGCTAATATAAATGAAAATTGTAATTGTAACAGTGAAGTTGTTATATATTTAATTATGTGTGTAAAATGTAACATAAAATACGTTGGGGAAACAAAAAGAAAATTACAAGTATGTTTTAATGAACATCGTAGAGATATTATACATAATTCTAAAGACAGTTATTTAGTAAAACATTTTAACGATAGCAATCACTCAGTTGATGATTTGTCTATTCGTGTAATAGAAACTGTTGGTATATCAAAAAGTAAATTAATCGATAGGGAAGATTTTTGGATACGTTTAACAACCGCATACCCTTTTGGACTTAATGACAAAGTGAAAGGTTATGGTATAATATCCTGTGATGCGGACCTTGAATGAGTAATAAACATCCATATTTTTGTGTAAAATTTCCAAGTAATCAGAGATATCGAAAAAGAGGAGTTGAGTTCATAAACGACAAAATAGAAAGATTGATATTAATCTTATCAATAATCCTGTCCAAAAACTTTAAAATAGTAAAGCTACTCTTATAATGGTTTACAAATTATTAATGGCTGTTTCACTTAGCAATTTAAATACTTTGGATAATATTATTAAAAATATTAATATCAATTCAAAAATCATGATGGCAATTAATGCTGTACTAGCCTTTAAGTTTAAAAATAAACAGAGATAATAATACCAAACATTGCTTGTAAAAAAACCTATTTTAAAGTGGAATTTACTAATAAAAGTTTTGATTTGATTAAGTTTCATAATATTCTTTATGATAAATCTTTGATAAATCTATTAAATGTTGATAAAGACAAACTAGGTAAGATTGTTACAACATATACTTATGAATCTAATTTAGGACGCATATTAAGTAATTAGAATTATTTGCTTAGAAATTTAAACCATAATAACCTAAATAATATTCTGGTTAAAAAGTGTTCATGTGCACATTCTAAATTTTTATATCCGCCTGCTAGTCTTATTATTACAGGTAATTTAGATTTAGCAAACAATATGAATCTTAAAAAGGTTATGTCTCTTGGTTCTAAATATATTATTCCTAAACCTATTAATTTTTAAGATGTATATAATAGTGCAATAAGCGCCATTAATGAATTTATAAAAAAATGTGCAAAAAGATACAAAAAACTTTAAAAACCTTGCATTTTAAACAATTTCTTAATAAATTTGAGTCTATATTTAGCAATAGAATAAGTTTCAGGTTACAAAAAATGGATTTTAATAATCCTTACAATTTCATTTACAACACAACAGCGCTGAAATTAAATTAAAAATTGTGCTACACAGATTCAGCTTCAGGATAAATTTGTATCTTATACTGCTGATAAAGCTATTAGTAATTTTGTTTTTGTATGTAAAAAATAATATATTGAAGTAATGTGTAAGAAGTTAGATATAAACGTTGTTAATGGTAATTTTAATATAAGAGGTAATGAAGTCTATGAACCTTGTTTAAATCTTAATTTAGATACTATTGTTAACCAACATATTGACTTTGCTCAACAATTTGGGTTATATGTTAAAGAAAAACGATAAACGCCTACCTTTAGTGTATAAAATTCCTAAATTACACAAAAATCCATATGATTTTAGAACTATTGCAGGCGCTAAAAAAGCTAGTACAAAATATGTTTCATGTATTTTAGGTAAGGTTTTAAGGTTTTCCAGAAACCATTTTGCTAATTATTGCAAATCACTTGAACATAAAATTGGAAAAGTCTACTGGTCCATTAATAAAACAGAAGAAGCACTTTCAGTTATAAATATAAATGATATAATATTAATTATTTAAATAAATGTGATTTTAGTACCTTATATACCATGTTACCCCATGATGCGGTTTTTAATAATCTTAAAGGTCTTATTCAATTGCTTTTCAAAAATTCAGGAAAAGAATTTGTTGTAATTTCCTATATTAATTGCTTCTATACAGACAATCCTTATAAGTACAAATATTATTACACATCTAATCAAATTCTTTCTCTGGTAATTTTATTCTTAGTAATACTTATGTTGTCTTTGCTGACTTTATATTTAAACAAATAAAAGGAATTCCTTTGGGTGATAATTGTTCACCACAATTAGCAGGTCTTACACTGTCCTTCCTGGAGTTCACATATTTAAAAAATCCCGCTAATAGAACAGAAAGATATTTATTATATAATACAGGAAGATATGGAGACGATCTTATTAAGATTAATTATAAGGAATTTCTAAAGATGTGTAATAAAATATATCCTCCATCCATCATCATTACCTTTGTCTGTTAAAGCAGTGTCTAACAATGTGTGTAATTATTTGGATATTAATGTCAATATCTCTGAGAGTTTAATTAAAACCTCTGTGTATAACAAAACAGATAGTTTCAATTTTAATGTAGTGAGGTATATCCATAACTCAAGTAATGTTACTAGTAGATTAGGATTAGAAGTGTTTTACACTCAATTAATTAGATGCGCAAAAGTTTGCAATAATAAAACATTCTTTCATGGAAAAAGAGAATTGACAAGATTTTTTAAAATTGGGTTATACTTTTAATAACATTCAAAAACAATCAGTACGCCTATTTATCAATTATAGACCGCTAATGGCTAAGTTGGATATCACAGACAAAAAAATCTATAAATCAATCTGTTTATAAATTATTGATAATATAAATGTTATATTTAAATACAAATACTGATATATATATATATATATATATATATATATATATATATATATTTATATACATAGGTCACCGACCTTCGACGGCTCAGGGGGGGGGGTCCACACCCCGGGGTGTGGAGGTTTTTGACCTCCAGGGGGGGGCACACCCCGGGTGTTTTTGAAAAAAAAGCAGGGGGGTCACACCCCGGGTACCATTTTTTTGACCAAAATTGACAATTTTTTGACGAAATTTGACCATTTTTTAAGCATTTTTGGGATTGTCTAGTTAGGGGGGGGTATATATATGTATATAGGGGGGGCAAAAGCCGGCCGCCCCCTACATATATATATATATATATATATATATATATATATATATATATATATATCAGTAGCGTATATAGGGGGGGAAGGGGAGGCGACCGCCCACCCCCTTTTGGCCGTTTCCATACTTAGGGGGGCGCGGTCCGTGCCCCCCCCCTGTCTGGCGAAGCCAGCCATTTTTGTAAGGGTCCCCCTTTACATTTTTTATTTTTAGGTTTTAAAAATGTAGTGCATCTTAAATGCATAAAATTACACAATGTAAAAATTTTCCCCGCTTCACGGGAAGGTGAAACCTTTTCTTTTTATTTGTTCAACCGCACTTTTTGCTTATAAGTTACAAACCCTTTGCAGTCGCGCATATTTTTAAATAATTTAGCCAATTATATATAAATCAGGTTGTTTCCTAATATTAATAGAATTAAGAAAAAAACCTTATTTGGATATAGTACAAAATTTTAACATCATACTAATTTAAAGTTGTAACAAACAAATTGTTTAGAGGTTATAAAAACAAAAGTAAATCCATGCTTATATGATTGGCTTATATGATTAGCTGGAGACAATTCTTAAGCAGTTTTTATTGCTTATTTAAAAAAATTTTCGTTAGGGGGACGTCCCCCAGACCCCTCGGCCGACGCCTTGCGTCGGCTTGGTGCTCCTACCACAGTAACAAACAAATTGATAAAGCTTTAGGTTATCAAAACTCATGTAAAACTATTACCATATGATTTGCTGGACACAATTTTTAAGCAGTTTTTAGTGCATATTTCCAAAAATTTTCGCCTCCTGCGGTTGGGAGGCACCCCCAGAGCCCCCGGTCGACGCTCTGTGTTGGCTTGATGCCGCTGTTTATGCAATAAACATTTTGTGTAGGAATTAGGTTATAAAACAATATTAAAACTATAACTATAAGAATTGCTGGAGACAATTTTTAAGCAAGTTTTAAGTGTATATTTAAAAAAATTTTGCCTCCGGCGGCTGGGGGGACACCCCCTAGACCCCCGGTTGATGTTTCGCGTCGGCTTTGCGCCGCTAAGCAGCGCAGTTACGACGCTTTGGGCCGTACCAGCCCCCACGATATTGGCAGACCGCCCCCCCTCGACAAAATCCTATATACGCGCCTGATATATATATTACATGGAATTTGTATTTAAACCGTGTAATTCTGCATATACAATTTCTAATTTTGAAGAAATAGCATAGACAATATCTAACCCCAATTATTAGTTTAACAACTTTTTGAGCGTTGAATTTCTTCTTTGTGTGGACAGCATGAATAATAATGCCCATTTTTTACAGAAAAAAATGGATGTTTTATATAGTTTTTTATTATCATTTTTACGCATGTGTTTTTATTTTATTCTTTTATTATTACTAAAAATATTTTTTATTATCACTACGTTTGTTTATTGATTTAAATTATTTATTTAATTTATTAATTTGCCCTTCACCCCTTTTGTTATGTTGTTATGTTTTTATTATTTTTTATCTCGTTTCATATATAATACCCTGTGATGTTACATGTTCTAACTACAAAACATCATTTTAACTTTAAAATATTACTAGTTGCACTCTAGTCATACCCTTTGCATTTCAAAACATCTTATATTAAAGTTTAAATTTTTAATTGAATGTTTAGTAGTCATTGTATTTGTCCCGTTTCCTTAAAAAAAGTGTAGGGCTGATGGATGAGGACTTCCTATTTTGAGCTAGCATTTCTGATATTCTATTTAAAAGCCCGAAACCAAAATGCATAGTCTAGTCAGCACAATGGTTTTATGTAGGAATGCACCTATAATGCGAGTCTTTTTAGATATATATAAATCATATGTTATGTTTATATTATTTATTTACTCTTAATAATAATTGTTATATATAGTATGTATATCATTTAAAACATAAACAAAAACAATTTATTTTTATAATATATATATATATATGTATATATATATGTATATTATGTGCACTTATGTTATAGTTTATTATATTTAGTTAATAATATAATCTTTTTAATTTTTGTCCACTATTTTTATTAAATAATATTGTAGTTTTTAATGGTATTTTCATTTAAAGTTTTGTTTACCCTTATTCCTGTGGTTTCCTTATTTTAAAAAAATTTTTTAGGTATTTTCACATATCCTAGCTAGGGGTCAGTCATAAACTCGAGTTTTTATTTTTATTATGTATGCCCTATTCTGCCTAAATTAGTATTCAAAATTTATTTTTCATTAAAGTTGTGATTAAATTGACATTTTCAAACGTTACACGAGTTTAAAAAACTTACAAAATCGTAAGTATAATCCGCACTTCCTTCCGCTGTTGAGTCAGTCGTGTCAACGCCTAAAGCTATAAACGCCATTATAACGCTTTTAAAATAAAGCAATATAAAATTTTTACAAAGCCACACTAGCAAAGGTTCTCAAGGGCATATATCTCTTACCCCTGGGTTCCCCTTTTCACCTCGAGGGCGACCCCATGCTCCTCTTTATCCCTCCCCATAGATGATAATGAAAAAAAATTTTTCACCTCAAAGGCGAACCCCATATATTTCTCTTTCCCTCAAAGATCTCATTATTGGCCTACCGACCTTTACCCATCCTACATCTTCCTTCTCCCTCTCTACAGGCTTATTTTTAGCCTACCGACCATTTTTGTATGAATTACTACCGATGTACCTAATAATAAAATTAGATTGTAGGCATACATGAGCATAGGGGGTAGAGTGTGTGTCCACCCATACATGAGCATAGGGGGAGGGTAGGGTGGGGTGCACCCCCCCCCCAGCTTTGAAATTTTGGAACCCCCCTAGAAAAAATCAAGGGGCCCTCCTCCCCCAAAATTTTTAAAGTTTGACAACCTACCCCCCTGGAATTTTAAATCGACCTCCTCCCCCTTTTGGAGCCAAATTTTGGGTATGAATTTAGGTCAAAATTTACTGTCACAAACATAGGTGAGAACGGTCGGGGAAGCTAGGGGGGTGGTTACCGGGGTAAATCTAATTTTGAATTCTAGGAGGGGAGTCCCAGGGGGTCCAGACCCCCCCTAGCTTTTTATGGGGGGTCGACCCGGGGTGCGAAATTTTGAAATCTAGTGGGGGGTCAGGTGGGGTCCGGTGACCAAAGCAAAACAGTTTTAAAATCATAATAACTTTAAATAATTGTTCTTTTTATGGGATAATACTACATTTTATTGAATAAAAAGCGATATTCTGGTATAAAAAGGGGTGTAAAAGCATGAATATATGATGAAAATTCACGTTTTTGGAAGAAAATTTAGTATTAAAAAAGTACCTAAAAATTTCCCGAGGGGGAGGGGGGTCAGATTTCAAATTCTTGAGGGGATCAGGGGTAAAAAATTCGGAAATTTGGGGGGAGGGGGCCTAGATTTTCGTCTAGGGGGGGGTCCCAAAATTTCGCGGCTAGGGGGGGTGGACCCCACCCTTCCCCCTTTCTCACCTAATGTAACAAACACGGTTTTGTAGTAAAAAAACAGTACTTTTGCACTCTTTTTAAACATAAATAGTCTATTTTGGTATATAAAATTCTAGTTTAAGGCTAAAAAACTTAAATAAATGATTTAATGTGACTTTGTTTGGAAACCGGACCCCCTTTGACCTCCCTCTGGGTTTCAAACTGGTCTACCCCGGGGCGATCCCCCCTAAAAAGCTAGGGGGGTACAGACCCCCCCTGGACCTCCGTTCTAGCTTTCAAAGGGCCATTTACCCATTTACCCCCTAGCTTGTCAGTCCATGCTTATGTATAATTGTAGGAATGCTGCTTGAAATATAAAAATATCTCACCATCAGCAGTATCGTCACCCTGAACTACGTCTTTCTTCTTTTTATCTTTTCTTTTTTTCTTTCCAAAATCAAATTCTAAACATAAAAATTTTATTCTCATTTAATAAAATTTAATTGAAGTTACAATTAAAATTACCGCACCCAAAATATATGGAATATTACTAAAATAATTTGTTATTAGAAGAAATTTTAAAATTACAAAAAAATTGAAGTAATGTTTTTTTGTTTAAATTATTATCATAAACCGTCTGTTTTACATAAATTTATTTTTAAATTCTTTAGTCAATACCATAAAAACAAGTTTTTGCTTGCGCAGTTTGTTACTCACCAAACTGTAGCTTGTCAGTTACCAATTAAAGGTAGGTACGGTACGGAGTCAAACTTTTTGTCTTCGATTTTGATAATTTTTTATGAAAACCTTACCCCTGCCCCCAATAGCTCACAAAAATTTTTTCAACAAAATATCTTTGGTGGTTCAGGAGTTATGACCCCACAAAAATGACGTTTTTTGACAATTCTGTACGTGAAAGATTGCTCAATGAGTATAACGATTTAAGTTACAAATCATGTACTTAAAGAAAGCGGCTACTTTAATTTGATACCTTGATCGTTAAGATTGGTGCAGTATTTGTCAAGATATTGCGTTTTTACAAAAATTCTCGATTTTTTCCCTAAAAACACGAAGTGAAGAAAATAAAGGTTGGGCAAACTTCACAAAATCACTGCCGTCGTTTGGTGTTTTTAACGAAAAATTTGCGGGTTTTTTTGTACAGGAAACGCAATATTTCGACAAATATTGCACCAATCTTAAGGATCAAGGAATTAAATTAAAGTAAAAAGTATCCGCTTTCTTTGAGTTTATAATTAGTAACGTAAATCGTTATACCCATTGAGCAATTTGATAAACATTTTGATAAAGTTTGATAAACAACTAATCGAAATAAATAATAATTGTAAAGTAAGAAAGAATAAGTAAGTAAGTAAAAATAAAGTAAGAATAAGTAAGTAAGAATAAGTAAGTAAGAATGGTAAATGGTTTTTTAATTAGTTATCGCACGACCATTTGAGTTTGTTTTTTTTACTGAGCAACACTGTGTAGAACCAGCCTGTTCTGTTAAAATTTACTAAAACAAACCTAAATTACCATGTCTTTTATACATAAAAAGCTTAAAAAATAACTATTATTTACACATTAAAGGTTGAATTTTTGGACATTCGCATCTAAAGATGTAAAAATACCCCTTTTGAACTTAAAAAAGCGAAAAGAACAATTTTTGACCTGACAAAAACATAAAATAATTTTCGAAAATTAAAATCATATTGGAAATTTTCAGTATTCCTCCTCCCCCAAAAATGTTCCCGGAATTAATTTTTCTGGTGAGTTGTATTTGTTTAAGTCAAAATCCAAAAAAAATTTGAATAACTTTTTGGCGATAGATTTTAACTTACCGGTTGTTTCTGGGGCTGCTGACGAAGCATCTCCTGCGGTAGATCCTTCGTTTTCAGCTAGTTTTTCATCTGCAGGAGACTCGTCGTCGATTTTGGCCGGTTTTTTCTTTTTCTTCTTCTTTAGTGAAGGATCAAACGTCTTCAAAAATAATAACATAGATAATAATTCTTTTCCCGGAGGAAAAAATAACTGAACTGAGAACTGAGAAGCGAAAAAATAATACCGGCCAAAATCGACGACGAGTCTCCTGCAGATGAAAAACTAGCTGAAAACGAAGGATCTACCGCAGGAGATGCGTCGCACCAGAACAACCGTAAGTTAAAATCTATCGCCAAAAAGTTATTCAAATTTTTTTTTTGGATTTTGACTTAAACAAATCAACCAGAAAATCGTCCGGAAATTGGGGAAAGGGGGTGCTGAAAATTTCCCAAATAATTTTTAATTTTCGAAAATTATTTTATGTTTTTGGGTCAAAAATTGTTCTTTCGCTTTTTGAGGGATTATTTTACATCTTAGAATGCGAATGTATTGGACCTTTAATGTGTAAATAATAGTTATTTTTTAAGCTTTTTATGTATAAAAGACATGGAGTTTCAGTTTTTTATTTTAGTCAATTTTAACAGAACAGTAGTCTTACACAGTGTTGGGTGAATGGGTCGTACAAAATAACTAAAAAAACCATTCCATTCTTACTTACTTATTCTTACTTACTTATTCTTACTTTATTTTTACTTACTTACTTATTCTTTCTTACTTTACAATTATTATTTATTTCGATTAGTTGTTTATCAAACTTTATCAAAATGTTTATCAAATTGCTCAATGGGTATAACGATTTACGTTACTAAGATTGTAAACTACAAAGAGAAAGTGGAATCTTTTTACTTTAATTTAATTCCTTGATCCTTAGGTTGAGTCCGATATTTTTTCGAAATACTATTGGTTTTTCCTGTACAAAAAAAGTTCACAATTTTTTCGTTAAGACACCAAACGACGGCAGTAATTTTGTGAAGTTTGCCCCAAAGTTCTTATTTTCTTTCACTTGTGTTTTAGGGGAAAAATCGAGAAACAGTGAAACATATTTTGACAAAATATGCACCAATTGTTAAAATTTAATAAATTATCAAGAAATTAAAGTGCACAGCTTTCTTTAAGTACATGATTTGTAACTTAAAATTTTTTATACTCATTGAGCAATCTTTCACGTTGATTCCTCAAAAAACATCATTTTTGTGGGGTCATGAGCTCCTGAACCACCAAAGATATTTTGTTGAAAAAATTTTTGTGAGCTACCTTGGGGGCGGGTTAAACATTTTCATAAATCAAAGACAAAAAGTTTGGCGTACCGTACCTACCCTTAATTAGGTAACTGACGAGCTACAGTTTTTGGTGGTTAACAAACTGCGCAAAGCAAAAACTATTTTTATGGTATTGAATAAAGAATTTAAAAATAAATTTATCTAAAACAGACAGTTAATAATACATTAACCAAAAAGGCTACTTTTTTTGTAATTTTAAAATTTTTTTCTAATAACAAATTATTTTTAGTAAATTGTCATATTTTTCAAATTAGGTAACAATCTAACTTCAATTAAATTTTTATTAAATGAGAAAATAAAATTTTTTATGTTTGAATTTGATTTTGGAAAGAAAAACAGCAAAAATTCGAAACGAAGAAGGACGTCAGTTTCAGGTAGGACAAACTGCTAAATGGGGTGATATTTTTCCTAGGCGCATTACCCTACAATTTTACATAACAACTGGCTAGGGGGCATGAAACGGGGGGTAAATGGCCCCTCGAAAGTAAAACGGGGGGCTATGTACACTTTTTAGGGGAATCCGCCCCGAGTTGGGCATTTAAAACCCGGAGGAAAGTAGAAAGATTCCGGTTTTCGAACAAAGTCCACATTAATCGATTTTTATTAAGTTTTTTAGCCTTAAACAGAATTTTATATACCAAAATAGACTATTTATGTTTAAAAAGAGTGCAAAAAGTACTGTTTTTTACTACAAAAATTTCCTGTTTGTTACATTAGGTGAGAAAGGGGAAGGTGGGGGTCCGGCCCCCCCCCACACAAAATTTTGGGACCCCCCCCTCAACCTAGGCCCCCCTGCCCCAAATTTCCCCCTGATCCCCTCGATTTTGAAATCTGACCCCCCTCCCCCCTCGGGAAATTTTGCACTTTTTTAATACTAAAATTTTCTTCCAAAAACTCGGAAAATAAACTCATCATATATTCATGCTTTTACACCCCCTTTTTATGCCAGAATACTCGCTTTTTATCTCAAAAATAAAAAGTAGTATCCCGTCGAGGACAATTATTTAAAGTTATTTATGGGTTTAAACTGTTTTGCTTTGGTAGCGGGATACACTAGATTTCAAAATTTCGCACCCTGCGGGTGAACATAGGTGGAGGGGTCTGCCTGGGACTCCCCTTCCTAGAATTCAAATTGTAGATTTACCCCCGTAACCACCCCCCTAGCCTCCCCACCGTTCTCACCTATGTTTGTGACAGTAAATTCCAACCTTAAATTCATACCCAAAATTTGGCTCCAAAAGGGAGGAGGTCGATTTAAAGATTCCAGGGGGGGGGGGGTAGGTTGTCAAAATTTAAAAATTTGGGGGAGGGGGGCCCCTTGATTTTTTCTAGGGGGGTTCCAAAATTTCCAAAGCTGGGGGGGGGGGTGCACTTCCCACCCTACCCCTCCCCCTATGTTCATGTATGGGGTGGGACACACACTCTACCCCCTATGCTCATGTATGCCTACAATTTAATTTTATTATTAGGTACATGGGTAGTAATTCGACAAAATGGTCGGTAGGGTAAAAATAAGCCTGTAGAGAGGGAGAAGCAGAAGATGTAGGATGGGTAAAGGCGGTAGGCCAATAATGAGATCTTTTGAGGGAAAGAGATATATGGGGTTCGCCTTTGAGGTGAAAAATTTTTTTTCATTATCATTAGTGGATGGGATAAAAGAGGAAATCATGGGGCTGCCTCCGAGGTGAAAAGGGGGAACCCAGGGGTAAGAGATATATGCCCTTGAAACCTATAAGTGTGCCCTTGTAAAAATTTTATATTGCTTTATTTTGAAAACAGTTATAATAGAGGCGTTCTAGCCTTAGGCGTTCGACACCGTGACTCAACAGCTGAAGGAAGTGCGGATTATACTTACGATTTTGTAAGTTTTTTAAACTCGTGTAACAGGGTTTGAAAATGTCAATTTAATCACAACTTTAATGAAAAATAGAATTTTGAATACTAATTTAGGCATAAATAGGGCATCATAATAAAAATAAAACTCGAGTTTATGACTGACCCCTAGCTATATATAATGTGAAAATACCTAAAAATTTTTTTTTAAAAAGACAAGGAAAACGACATAAATAAGAGGGTAAACAAAACTTTAAATGAAAATACCATTAAAAACTACAATATTATTTAATAAAAATAGTGGACAAAAAATTAAAAAGATTATCATTATTAACTAAATATAGTAAATTATAACATAAGTGCACATAATATACATATATATATACATATATATATATATATTATAAAAATAAATTGTTTTTGTTTATGTTTTAAACGTATACATACTATAACAATTATTATTAAGAGTAAATAAATAATATAAACATAACAAATGATTTGTATATATTATCTAAAAAAGACTCGCATTTATAGGTGCATTCCTACATAAAATAATTGTGCTGACTAGCAACATACATTTTGGTTTTCGGGCTTTTAAATAGAATATCAGAAATGCTAGCTCAGAATGGAAGTCCTAACATCTATTAGCCCTACACTTTTTTTTAAGGAAAAGACGGGACAAATGCAAAATGACTACTAAACATTGCAATTAAAAAATTTAACTACTTTAATATAAGATGTTTTTGAAAATGCAAAGGTATGAGTTAAGAGTGCAACTAGGTAATATTTTAAAGTTAAAATGATGTTTTGTAGTCAGAACATGTAACATCACAGGGTATTATATATGAAACGAGATAAAAAATAATAAAAAAACATAACAACATAACAAAAAGGGGTGAAGGTTAAATTAATAAATTAAATAAATAATTTTAAATCAATAAACACGTAGTGATAATAAAAAATATTTTTAGTAATAATAAAAGAATAAAGAAAACACATGCGTAAGCAATA
>JASAMX010031147.1:0-58709 GCA_030248175.1 Microlaimidae sp. YZB2_3
AAAAAATAAAACAAAACCAATATGGCATGGTAAAATTCGATTTTAAGCAAAATAAGCAAAAATTTTGACGTATTCAAATAAGCTAGAAGAGAAAGTGTAGCAACTGAAGTTGGAATTTTTAATTAGCTTGTCGTTTATTACAGTAAATTTAAGTAAAAAATCTTTAAATGATAAAATTCAATAATTTAATAGAAAGCAATTCACTTTACAGCCGACCAGACGTCAGAAGATTCTGCATTATATCTTCGCAAAGAATATCTTTGAAAAGACTTTTAAATTCGTAACAAAAAAATTATTTTCCCTAAGTCTAATATCATCAACAAAAAAAAAATCAAAAACCTTCAAAAAGCAAAAAAATAATCGTCTAAAAAACGTCAAATAATTTACTGCTCAGAAAAGATATTTTTTCCCGAGATACTTTGCAAAAGGTTTTTCTTCCAGGCCGCTGATTCATAAAAGCTACGAACATTCAATTTCTTTGTATAAATCCTTTTTTTTAAATGTTAGTTTTGTTCTTTGTAACTTGAAAAAATTCTGGTGTTATGCATACCCTGGGCTGATTTAACAAAAACAACGGTAATTTGTGTTTGATATTAATTTTGAACTAGTTCAAGTCTTGTCTTGTAACCGGCGGCCGTTAAGATTAGTTTTAGAATTTGGCTATACGTCATGATCGACCGCACAATTTGTCAGATCACAAAATCGTGATTATCAATCGATTCTCCGTTGTCAGTTGTATTTATGTTTCAAATTTCAAGTTATATAGATTTTATTTGGCCAAGTTACAATTGTTTTTAATAAAATTTGCATATACGTCATTATCGACCGCACAACTTGTCAGATCACAAAATAGTGATTATCAATCGATTCTCCGTTGTCAGTTGTATTTATGTTTCAAATTTCAAGTTATATAGATTTTATTTGGCCGAGTTATAATTGTTTTAAATAAAATTTGCATATACGTCATTATCGACCGAACAACTTGTCAGATCACAAAATCGTGATTATCAATCGATTCTCCGTTGTCAGTTGTATTTATGTTTCAAATTTCAAGTTATATACATTTTATTTGGCCGAGTTATAAATACAATAAAATTTGCATATACGTCATTATCGACCGCACAAGTTGTCAGATCACAAAATCGTGATTATCAATCGATTCTTTGTTGTCAGTTCTATTTATCTTTCAAGTTTCAGGTTATATAGTATAAATTTCAAACTTCATTAGTACTCGCGGAGCGAATAGTTAAATCCAAAACTCAGGAAACCGTTAAGATTCTTAAAATACATAATATTCTTGACAATTGTTTGTATGCTAAATTAGGATATTTTTAAGATAATATTGTTAGTAAATTTATTATGACAAAAAATTACTTGCCAAATCATTATAATATACTCAATACTTATTTCCCCGTTTTTATATTTCTGCCTTTAGTGGCTTCATATGCTCGCTAAAAATATAACCGTTTGCCCCTGTTTGTTTTGTTTGTGATTTGAATAATTTTCAATTTGAATCTCGATTAAGTGCGTATTTTTTATTCATTGCATTTTTTTAGGTTTTCATTATATAACATTGTTTTAGCCACAATAAAAACATTGGTCGTCTGTGCAAAATCGAATGGCATAAAACCCCTCGAACCTGCTTCCGATTAAAGAACGAATATCTTATTGATTATGCAGAATATTTTAAAACTCACGAAAATTTAGATATAACCGATTTGTCGCAGCCTTTACTCGTAAGATGTTAATGTGTATAAAATTATTTGATTTATGTTTATTACAATGTTTTAAATTCAATTTTTATAACTAGGACATTATAAAATCGTCCATTTTTGTTTTTCTAATTTTAATAATACCTTAAAAATCTGCACATAAATGTTAAAATCGTTCAACGATAGTAAAACCATGCGATTTGTTTAAACAAGATTAAAAACAATTTTTTTTAGCGAATTTTACACGATGAAGGAGCTAAGCAGATAACCAACTGCATCTTAGCGGAATTTTGCCATTTATTGCTAAACGAACCGAAAAAAAATTTCAGTTTTCCCGATGAAACAACCAATTTGATTTCTAACGCCAAGGAGTACTTAGAAAATTTAAAAAAGTAAAAATCGATTGGTTTTTTTTCCACGATTTTTGCGAAAAAAAAAACGAAAAAAATTGCATCATTTTGTAGTTAACATATTGCATTTTTTGTCTGTTGAACTATGCTAAATAACTTTATTCACACAAACAAACAAACCAACAAAAACACGTAACAATTATACAAACGCATCAATTTACCAGTCGTGCTGCAAGATTTTCAGAAAAATTTTGATTATATGACGAAGAAAAAAAGGAAATCGGGCCTAATCCACTTAATACACGATTAAATGGTACGGGGTCTTTAGAACATCAAACGAGGAATTTAGATCCATCAAAAATTTTTGGGAACTTGGAGCCACAAGCAATGGCCACTTGGAGGTTTTAAAAAAAAATTGGTTTAATGCTGGATTTAGGCTTCGCTTGAGTTTAGGTACAAGTTTTGGCGATTTTACTTTTGGCTCAAAGTTCCCAACTCACGGCTCCAAGTTACCGACTTACGGTTAAAGTCTTCTATTTTGGGCTCCAAGTTTCCTCGTCTCCATCGACCCTAATTTGACTAAAATGTCAACGTGGTCATTATCTTCCATTCAAGTACTAAACAGCGTATCTTTCAAGTAATAAACAGCGCACGAGCATGCGAAAATGCGCATGAGTTAGACACGCGTACTACTTAGATAGATAGATAAGTATTTATTTGTCAAAGAATACTAAAACGACAAAAAAAGGCAAATAAAGGTATATAAATACACTAGACATACCGCCTAATAAACAATACAGAACTTATTTAAGTCATCACATTTATCCAACATAGATTTAAAATTAGCTAAGTTGTTACTAGAAACAATTTTATTATTAAGAGAATTCCATACTGTCACTACTCGCTGTGTGAAAAAGTTTTTCCGTACATTATTAATATATTTCTCAGTAAGTTTTAACTTATAAACATTACCTCTTAACTCATAACTAGAATTATCATATTAAAAAAACTGGTTAAAATTTATATCAACATTACTGTGTATAATTTTAAAAACCATACACAGATCAAATTTTATTCTTCTTAGTTCAAGACTTTCCAAATACAAATATTTTAGGCGAGCATAATAATCTGAGTGGGGTAAATTACATTTATAAAACAATATTCGAGTGAAAAACTATTGTATTGTTAGACATACAAACACGTTAGACACGTTAGATCACTAGAAACGCGGACATGTTAGAATAATACTATTGCTAGATAGCCGGGCCAGTCTAGTCCCGCAATAATCTTTGGGGAACTAAGCATAGACTTTTTTTCGAGAGAAATTGTGGCATTTGTTTTAGTAATGATATGAAAATGAAATTTTTAGCGTAAACCATTTTTTCTTTGTAGCTTTAAAAATCATATAGTATTAAACATACACTTAGCTGATTGAACAAAAATCGTACTATTTTTCTTGGATTTTGATAGTTTAAAAAAGAAAGAAAAAAATATTTACAAAAAAAAAGAATGGTTGTTTACACTCTTTAACATTTTTGGAAAAACGCCTTTATTTTGCACATTTTATTGTATCTTCAAAAACCAATGTAATATGTACGACTATTTCATTTTCCTTTTAGAAATTAATAGCGTGTATAAAATTATATGCTTAACGTGTTTTTTATCAAATAATTGTTTAAAAGTTACTGGATGGTCATTTTATTTTATATTAATGATTCATGTACATTTGAAATAGTTCTAGGTAAAGAATTATCTGTATTAATTCTTAGCTTTTATATGCTACTGTATGTTTGCTTGAATCGATTTAATTTTTTTAATTGGTATAAACCTTTCCACAAGAAGTTTTTAATCGTTTTATTTCAAAAAATATTACTTTTTGATAATTGTTGACTGGTATTTTTATGATCCAATTTAATTTTTGTTGAGACCTTACGGTGCAATGGTAAACATTGTCGTGTATTATCTTTAAATCCTTTAAAATTCATGAAATTTTACAGCTAGTGCATATTTTGTGCACACGTTGTTTTTAAAAAAATATACGCATTATGTTAAATGTTAAACCCTTTCATTCCAAATAATTACACAATTTTTTGTTATAATTACACAGCAAACACTCAGAAAAAAATCAATAATAGTCAAAAATATATAAAAACATTCAACCACAAAAAAGTATAAAAAAGATTTAAATAATAAAACTTTAAAACAAAAATCAGTAAGGTAAATAGATCATTATCGCATTTGTTTCTTATTAACAATTTAGCTTAAATAATTCTAAAAAATAAAAATAGTATCTTTTAGAAATGAATCAGTGGTGGAACTTTTGGCTACATGGGGCTTAACGCTCAAAAACAACTTAGCAGAATTTCCAGGCCGTGTACTCCCAACTGAAGGCATTATTGGTACAGATGAAAAGTAATGGTGATATATTTCATTAAAAAAATAGGTTAAAATTTTTGTCAGGTATTAACTTTAAATTTTTGTTATAGTTTTTAATGCGAAAGCAAACATTAAAAACATTTAGACAATTATTAAAAAAATTCAAACAATAATAATGGAATAATTATTTTTTGTTTCAAACTTGAAAAGCAAAAGCTATTAAGAGCGACGAAATTTTTTTTAATAAAAGCATAAACTTATTAAAAGAACCATAATCGATTATAATTTAAACCAAAAAAACAAATTTAAACTTAAATTTTTTCCAAAGTTTTTTGTGCTGTTCCATGCCCTTTATTTATCTACTGTTTTCATATTTCTAGAGTCTGGCCCCCTAATTTCGAAAATCCTGGCACAGGCCCTGATGCCGTTCACAGTTTTTTTCATTCACATAAAAAAACTGTCCAACTAAAGTATAACATTTGATGTTTGAGCGAACAAAACATTATGGATTGGGTGGTATACTAAATTTAAAAAAATAAATAAAGAATTGTCAGTGGTAATGTCACAAAATATTATTAGTCGCGTTACGTGTTTCTCTGCTCGTGATATTTTTTTGAACAACAAGAGTTTACTTGACCAACCCTCTAATTCATCCCTGATCAAATTTCATCTTTAATGGCGGGAAGTATCATCGTGATAAAATAATCTATTAACATAGAATAAAAACAAAACATAACCAAGCAAAAAAAGGAAACTTGTTTTTTATAACATCTTAGATTTTTTTTGTTTCCCTTTTTTGTCCGATTATAAAAATGGCTTTTTGTTTTCTATTAACCTAAAATAAACCTGGTATCGACTTATCTCACATAAGTTAGTTTGGGGTCTTAAAAATGCGTTCGCAACTGTCGAATTATCTTAATTATTTGGTTGGGAAACCGTGTAAAAGCTACTGAACGTACTGATACCAAAAATATATAATATAGGGAAAAATGTGCAACTCCTGTTTGAAAAAGTGACAGTAACTATATCATTTAAATGACGATGGATCATTTAAATGTAACTAGGTACATTTAAATGTAACCGCGAGTTACATTTAAATGTACCTAGTTACATTTAAATGTAACCAGTCACATTTAAATGTAACCAGTTACATTTAAATTGGGCTCAGCCGCTACATTTAAATTCAAAAGTTTTTTATTCGGAAAAAAAACGGCGAACTGGAAAGTACACCGACACCGTCCACCGACACCGACCACCTTTGCTGCAAATTATTATTTCTAAGCCTAATCAAAACCTAAAAATTCAAATAAAATTACGGTAGAATTTGGTGATAACGCGTAAACAGAGCACAGGAAATCAATTAATAAGTTTCAAAAACTAAACAAAACCTGCCAAAACAATTTGTGTGTTTTATAAAACCTTCGTGAAGACAGGTGATTTTAAAGTAAACAATTAAACGCAAACAACTAATAATTTAAGCCCGAACAAATAACGTTTTTTTCAACAACAATGCGTTTTTTTCCGAACAAAACTTTTGAATTTAAATGTAGCGGCTGAGCCCGAATTTAAATGTAACTGGTTACATTTAAATGTGACTGGTTACATTTAAATGTAACTAGGTACATTTAAATGTAACTCGCGGTTACATTTAAATGTACCTAGTTACATTTAAATGATCCATCGTCATTTAAATGATATAGTTACTGTCACTTTTTCAAACAGGAGTTGCACATTTTTCCCTATATTATATATTTTTGCTGATACCGAGCTGAGCATCAGACGGAACGACCAATGAGCTGCGCACGACAGGAAATGCAAAAAATGCTAAAAACGTATGCAAATTAAGTATACTCATAAAGAGCGCCTTCCGAATCTGACTGCTAGGGGCAAACCAAACGTGGTTGTTTTATTTGCTAGGAGACTAAAAGTAGGAGGACATAAAGTAACTAATTTAAGTCTTTGTTAGAGGATTAAAAGTAGACATGAAGTAACTAATTCAAGTCTTTGTTAGGGGACTAAAAGTAGGAGGCATGAAGTAACTAATTCAAGTCTTTGTTAGAGGACTAAGTAGGAGGACATGAAATAACTAATTCAGGTTTTTGTTAGAGGACTAAAAGTAGGAGGCATAAAATAACTAATTCAAGTCTTTGTTAGGGGACTAAAAGTAGGAGGCATGAAGTAACTAATTAAAGTCTTTGTTAGAGGACTAAGTAGGAGGACATGAAGTAACTAATTCAAATCTTTGTTAGAGGAATAAAAGTAGGAGGCATAAAGTAACGAATTCAAGTCTCTGTTAGGGGACTAAAAGTGGAGGACATTAAGTAACTAATCCAAGTCAATTTGTTGAAGGGCCAGTAGGAGAACATGAAGTAACTATTAGAGGTTTTGTTAAGATTGGAATAAAAGTAGGAGGCATAAAGTAACTAATTCAAGTCTCTGTTAGGGGACTAATACATAAGACTCATTGATTGCACAGTTACCCATGCGCTAAATAAAAAAAACAGAAAAGAAAAATTAAAAGCCAGTTATATCAACCTACGGGGGTGTTGGGGGAACTCTCCCCCCATTACTTTTAGAAGTGGGTTTAACCCCACTAAGATTGGGGGGGGGGGGGGAGAAAAAGTTAACCCCCCCCAATTTTGGAAAAATGAAGAAAAAAATGTCTTTAAAATGACTTCTAACTGCCTCCACACTTAAGTTTTGAGGCAAATTAATGTTTTGAGATTAAAAGCCAAAATGCAATAAAAAGGGCTTATTGACCTAAAATTAGTGTTTTTAACCTATTTTTCCTTCAAAATAGAAAAACGATATGGGTAAAAGCACTCCAGAAAAAAAAGATATGGGTATTTTGCGTTCCCAGAAACCCCCCCCCCCCTAATTTGGGTTTAACCCCCCCCCCCAAGTGAGTGTAATGTATATATAAACCAACGATGAACGGTGGGGGTGAAATCGGTTTTTTCGTAGGCTGATTCAATATGCGGACAAAAAAGGGACTTGGACAGTGAAAGGAAACAAAATGTTGGAACCAATGCCGCTAATCAGCTGGATATTGGCATTCCAGGTGACTTTTATAAACTATTATAATTAGTGACGTGTACGTAAAAAATTAAGGCCAAATAAATCGAGTTTTTTAAAGAAATCTTGGGAAAAAATGGTTGTTTTAAGCTTTTTGGGTGAAAAATGAGCGATGCAGTACTTTAACTAATCTCCGTCCTTAGTTTTCCTCATTACATTAACTGAGTGCTGCGTTACACCATTAGCTTTACATTAAAACTCGTATTTATAAAGCGCCATATTCTCATATTTTTGAAAAATTATTACGACGGGTGTTGTTACAATTAGATAAAAACGTTTTTGATTTTAAAAAAATATTCTGAAAAATCCTTGTGGAAATGTTTCAAAATTTACTAAAACAAACACTATTTCAATCTGCTAATAAATGCAGAAAGACAATCCAATTTTTTCAAACAAACTAACCGGCTTGAATAAGGTAAACTAACCATTAGTTCTCTTACACCTATATCTATGTTTTTTTTACCTCTATTTTTTTATCTTTGTTTACTATGTTATTTATCATATAATTGAGTTTACCTTAGTTTACTTTAAATTTTTTGGTTAACTTATTTTCAATATTATTATTTCGTTTATACTATTATCTTAAAGAAGGATGTAAAACTCACATCTTCTCCCTGCAATCCCCTAGTAGCGGTAAACCCTCTACTAAAACTCCACATCGACAAAAGTGTTGGTATAGGCACCTTTCACTGAAACGCAGTTTATACATGAAGTATGCAATATACATAAGTGTCACCCTAATGGAAAATTACCGTACTCCTACTTATCTTTTCGTAGTATGCAGATCAACCGATAGAAAGCGCGCGAAATTACCGTATCTCATACTTATCTTTCGTAGTATGCAGATGAGGGGATAGAAAGCGCGCGAAATTTCGATGGGTTGATCTGCATACTACAAAGGATAAGTAGGAGTACGGTAATTATCCATTATGGTGACACTTATGTATATTGCATACTTCATGTATAAACTGCGTTTCAGTGCAAGGTGCCTATAGGGTATTAGGCGATTATATGGAATATCCATAGCCGGCCCGCTTCTGCTCTACAAAAACAAATTCAGTTCAATAATAGTTTTTATATTGCATTGTAAATAGCATTAATTAATTAATTAATTTTGATCTTTAAGCCAAAAAAACGCGTCTAAAATGCTGAATAAAAAGGCGCCACTGTTGCTCAATGCTCAGTACTAATTTTGCGAGTGCAGGGGCCGATTTAATAAAAATTGCCTGTAATCGTGAATTAATGAACGCATTTTTTTGTGTTTATTTAAAATGTATATTGATAAAATTGCGTTCAGAATTTAAAAAAATTACAAATTGTATATTCCACAGTTACTTTTTAATTATTAAAATAAGGAGAATTTAAATGTGTTTATTAATTTATAATTACAAAGATTTTTTTGAAATAGGGCCCAGGCTAATTATTTTCCACTTACAGTTTGAGACATGAGACGCAATTTATCGGTTTAAACGCAATAAAAAATCAAAAAGGTTCAAAAACACTCACTATCACCAGTACTAACTCACTAGTTTTAGGAAAAAAATCATGATAAATAAGCGCTAACTAAGTTTAGGAAAGAAACCAGATGAATAAGCACTAATTCACTAAGTTAGGAAAAAAACCAGATGAATAAGCACTATTTCACTATGCTTAGAAAAAAAACAGATGAATAATACTAATTCACTAGTTTTAGGAAAGAAACCAGATGAATACGTACTAATTCAGTAAATTTGGAAAAAACCAGATGAATAAGCACTAATTCGCTAAGTTTAGAAAAATTCACTAAGTTTAGGAAAAAAACCAGATGAATGAGCACTAATTCGCTAAGTTTAGGAAAAAAAACAGATGAATAAGCACTAATTCACTAAGTTTAGGAAAGAAACCAGACGAATAACTACTAATTCGCTAGTTTTAGGAAAGAAATCAAAAACTGGTGGAAAATTTTGTCAAAGCTTTAAAATCATTTGGTACAGAAACGGATGTGCCTGTAAATCAACCTATTCTGTAAATCAGTTTCTTTTGTTTGCTTGATTGATCAGTGAGGAACAGATTAATTGTTTTGGGGAAGCTATAAATATTTTTGAAAAAAACTAAAAGTTAAAAAGTAAAAGCTTTCTAGAAGATAACCTGGGGCCTAATTCATAAAGACGTTTGTAAATTTTCATTTTACAAAACTCCGCCTATTTTTTGTAAATTACATGATAGAGGATATACGACACGGCAAATATTGATCGTTTAGCAGAGATGAAATGACGTGGTTGCGACCAATCAGCGCAGAGCAGTGCGCGCAGATGCTCCCCTGGATTACAAGTTGAAAAACCTTTATCGTGTATTTTACAAAAAATACTTGGAGATTTGTAAAATAAGAATTTACAACGGTTTTTATGAAACAGGCTCCTGGAATTAATTTAGCCCGATTCCGATGTTATAGTTTAATAATTGTTGAAAATAGGTATTTTAAAAGTTATATAAAAATATGTCATTCTTTAATTTTGTTTTGAAATTTTAGGTAGTACAAAAAACCAGGAGATGTGATTAAATATTTGTTGAAATCTAATTTTTTAATATCCTACTTCATTCCATAATAATTAATAGCAGTAACAATTAATTAATTAATAATTATTAATAATTATTAATTAATTATTAATTATTAATTAATTATTAATAATCAATAATAATTCCATAATTAAGCCAGTTATAACAACACTTTATCCATCGAACAGTTTTAATTTTTTTAGTTTACACAAACAAAAAACATTTTTCACTCATTTCATTTTTTAGAGTAGAGTTAACTACAGAAGAAACGGACACTATCATATCCGAAATAAAAGAAATGCTCGAATCAACTCCAAGCATACAATTGGTCCTTGTAATCTCGGACGATAAGAACGAAATTTTAAACCGAGAAATTAAAATTTTGTGTTTCGTGAAATTCTCAGGTCTGTATGTTGGAGATTTTTTTAGTGTGACTCATTGTACAGTTTTTGGCTGAGGACTTTCATCTCGCATCCCAAAGGGTGGTTGGCTGGCAGATTCTTGGGCGATTGCCTTTATGTTTTCTAGCTATTTATGTTATTAATATTTCCCTGGGTTCATTACACTGATCCAAGAATCATCTCGAAAGGCAATCGCTCAAACATACGTAAGGTACCACCTTTTGTGGATGCGGGGTGAAAGTCCCCAGCCAAAAACTGAATTAAACCTTAAAAGATCCAGTAGTGAACCATATGATTGAATTCTTAGTTTTCTAAGGCCCCTACTTAAACGTTTTTTTATTATTTTTCAATTGTTATTTAAAAATATTAAAACTCTAAAATTAAAAACTGTGCGGTCCAAAAAAAAACACAAAAGAAACAAACAGACTTTTTGAAAATTGTTTCATGACACAAACGAACATTATACGAAAATTTGAAAATTTATTCATGAAGTAAACGTACATTTTATAATTTTTTTTCTAGTTGCCACGGTCATAATAGAAGAAAGCGATTTAATTGGTCCAAATCTGAGTTTTTCGGCGTGGGATATGTTATTAAAGATAAATTCAATGCTAGGAGGATACCCTTGGAGAGTTCACATTCCGGTAAGTTTCTTTTTGTTTTTTTATTAATTTTTTTATGATTTTAGTAAAAAGAATCAATTTTTATATCATAATAAGCCTTTATTTATAAATCTGTTATCCTTTTGTGTGTTTCTTTGTATTTTTTTGTAAATTGCCGAATATATATTGATGCTTTGTGATTTGCGTAAAAACTATTCGAAATTTTCAAATTTAATTTTTGGACAATATATTCAAATTTTTTTAGAAAAAACTTAAATATAGCTGCACAATCTCAAGCACGTGTTTTGTACAAGGAGAGTTTTTCATTCGGAACTATACCACGATTTCCTTTTTTTTGTAGCGGAAATTTTTCATATAGCACAGGATACGCCAGTGTACACAGTAAAAATGAGAATTGAAAAACTTTTCAAATACAATTAATTTAGATAATTAAAACATTAAAACAAGTAATTAATTCTAGATGAACAACTGCATGGCTTTAGCGCTGAAAGTTCAACAAATAAAAACGTCACATAGCTTTGTCGTTGCCGCGGTGTCGAGCACAGACAGACTTCTTACCAAATGGTTTAACCAGTCTGATTTTGTTTCAAGCCAGCAAAGTTTGCCACATATTTTAGCTGATATATCCAAAAGTATATATTTTAAAAAGTTTAAAATTTTATTAATTTATTTCGCATAAAGCGCGACACGCATGTCCGATGTTACTCAGCTCAGCACTAACTTCGCAACCAAATACTACATACAACAATATTAACAAGTATTAACATTATCACAATGTAGCTTGTCTCAGTCGGGACTCGATCCAATAGACTTTCAGTATGCAAGACGTGCAAGACGCTAAAATCTCGACAATTTAATTTGAGTACAACTTATAAAGATAATAAACAAAACTTTGTGTTGATTTGATAATTCACTACTGTTTCTGGCATAATTGTATGATAGCGTTTTATCTAAAAACAGTGAGTTCCTTAGATACTCTGAAGTTTTGGAATTAATAAATATCTTTGTATGGTATGGAATATTGCCTAGCTAATATAACAAGCAGAAATTTTTGCGAATATTTCCGTTTTATGGTTTTTAGAGTCATTGGAAGAGCTTTATGCATTAAACGGACTTTTGCCCGATAAAATTTTTGTTTACCGCAGTGGTTATATGTGTACTGACGAGGAGCAAGAAATAAGACAAGTAAGTATAAAATTAGCCATAAAAGTGCTCCAAGAATAGAGCAGAAAAAAGTGAAGATTTTCTCCTCCGTATGCCTATATGGAATCCCAAAAAAAGACAGTACAAATATAGATGTGTTTGGAGACGTATGTGAATTGTAGTAAACTATCACCCATATGCATTTCCTCAGATTAAACAGTCATTGTCAAATGAAAAATAATTGTATTGGTCATTAGAGTCGCTGACTCTAATAATTTAATTTATTTATTCACGTAACATCCGTAATATAAAAATTTAAGCAGTCCACCGTGGAGACGTTCGTAACCCCGAATATCATAAAAGTTTAAAAGCTTATTTATTTCGCATAAAGCGGAACACGCAATGCCGATGTTACTCAGCACTAGCTGCGCAACCAAATAATACATACAACAATATTAACAAGTATTAACATTATCGCAATGCAGCTTGTCTCAGTCGGGACTTTATCCGCAAAGATCGCAGGGATCCAAGGACCTTTATTATGTAAGACACACAGTCGTTACTACGGCAAAATGAGCCACTGTCATTATAAAATACCCGCGACTGTGACTCATTCTCCAGTTTATAGGGAGTTTATAGGATCCTGTATTAAATTTAAAATAAGTCACATATTTTATACGAACTGTCACTCATTTTGCTGTAGTAACGACTAAACAGCTTCGGACTTTAAAAGCTGGAAATGCGACTAAGCTCCAGGGTCATGCTTTTTCAATTAGCAATTTAACTTTGAGTACTTTAACCTTAAAAGATTAACCTTAAAAATAATTTAACCTTAAAAGATCCAGTAGTGAATCATTGGGTTGCCCCCTTAGGGCTGGTTCATACTTATGACAAAACGTCTTTTGGACAAAGTTCAAAGGACAATTTTATAAAAGCCAAAACGTCCTTTGGACTTTTGCTTTTGGACGAAGTATGAACGCTACTTAGAATTTGTCACTTGGACAAAGTCCAAAGGACAAAATCCAAAGGGAAAAGTCCAAAGGACAAAAGTATGAATACGTTGTCCTTTGGATTTTGTCCTTTGGACTTTTTCCTTTGGACTTTTCCCTTTGGACTTTTCCTTTTGGATTTTGTCCTTTGGACAAAGTCCAAAGGACAAAAATCTTTTGGACTTTGTCCAAAGGACGTTTTGTCATAAGTATGAACCAGCCCTTAGTTTTCGAAAGCCCCCGCCAGCTGAGATGTTTTTAGCAAATTCTGTTTGCTAATGGTTCGCTGGGTTCATTACTGTGATCCAAAAGTCAGTTCTAAAGGCAATCGCTTAACTTTGAGTACGTTTTAAAATATTGCATTTAAATTTATGAAATTTTTGTACTGTTTTTATTAAGTTAAAATTTTAGTTCATTATCATATTTTTAAATGTAATATATGGCATTTTTCTATTTATGGAAGAAATTAGAAGGATAAGAATAATAAGGAGCGCAGGAGCTTCGGGGTGTTTTATTATTATATCGGAGTTTGACTTCAGAACTTAGGGGTACATCGCTATAGTATAGAAATCATTTTTTACAAACGTAGTTAACACTTTAGTTTTCAATTTTCTTATAAAATATAATAATAGTATTTTTTTCTAAATATTGAGGAATTTAGCACAACAATAAGGAGGAACTCCGGAGCTGCGCGTTGTTCCGGACCTCATAAAATCGGATTTACGCTCAAGAGCTTCGGGGCACATCACTATAATATAGAAATATTTTTTCTACAAACTACGGGATATGACTTAAATTCGGTCAGCTTTAATTTTTAACACTGGCTGTTATTTTTGCCATACGTAAAATTATAAAATGAACTTTATACAGCTAGATAGATAACAGAACGATCCAACTAGCTAAACCCAGTTGATTGCATGACTTCGCGCATGGCAAAAAAAAGGCAGGTGGCCGAAGTTAGGGCTGGCTGAATTTAAGTCAGTTATCCTACTGGTTTCTAATATTTTGGTAGATTGTAAAAAGATTGAGATCTGTTGGCAGCAGAATAGCTGAAGATTTCGTGCTCCGAATCAACATTGTTTACGTTTCTGAAAATCACGATAGATTATTTTTTCTGCCGCTGGGGAACGAACTTCTAAATTTACACCCAGGAATGGTGATCGAAGAATCGACAGACGATAGCCGAAGGTTTTTTTTTTTTCACATTTTACTGAGATTTTTGTATGAATAATATTTTAATTAGCTTTTAAAAACTGATTTAAGAATAGAGCAGGAAAAAAGGTCACTTCACCCCAGGAATGGTGATTAAGGGACTGACGGACGATGGATCAAGCACGTTAAGGCTGGTTCATATTTATGACAAAACGTCCTTTGGACAAAGTCCAAAGGACAATTTTAGAAAAGCCAAACAAAACGTCCTTTGGACAAGCCAAAACGTCCTTTGGAGTTTTTCCTTTGGACGAATATGAACGCTAATTAGAATTTGTCCTTAGAACAAAGTCCAAAGAACAAAATTCAAAGAGAAAGAGCCAAAGGACAAAATGTATGAACACGTTGTCCTTTGGATTTTGTCCTTCGGACTTTGTCCGGGCAAAGTCCAAAGCACGTTTTTACGCTGTATTTCTCCTTTGGACAAAGTCCAAAGGTCTTTTGTCTTTTGGACAAAGTCCAAAGGACTCTTATCCTTTGGACTTTGTCCAAAGTATGAACCAGCCTTTAGAGTTTTAAAGACCCGCAAATGGCGGATATTATTCGTGATTTGCAGCTATATGTTTCGCGTTGTGGGAATGAAAATAGAAGGAGCTAAAAATTAGGTTCAGGTTTATTGGGGATCATTTTTTCCAAGCGCTCACTGGCTGAAAATGATTCTATAATGCTGTGGAATTGCGTCATAATGCTGTGGAAATCTTTAACACAGAACAACTTCCGTTCAAATTGGAATGTTTTGACCATGCTGAGTTTTTTATTCGTATTTTACTGAGTTCTTTGTTGAATAATATTATAATAATAAAATTTTGTTAACAGAAATAAGTTTTTTTTGTAGCAGCTGCTTTGAATTTTTGGTGCGTTTTTTAAATATCACATTTTTTTTCCAAAAATTATAGCAATTATCAAACTTTAAAATGTGGTCTTAACGTGCAATGTTTTACCACCAAATATTATGGGCCAAATCAACGGAGCTGTGCTTTTTTAAAGGAGTAACTTTAACCTGATTTACAATTAAGCAGTTCTTGTTATCGCCTTTCTTACGATTACTACAATAAAACTTTCGTGCCACAGCAACTACGGAAATCTTCGTTTTATGGTGGTAGTATCTCCCTTTGTAGTTGCGAAGTGTAAACTTTACCCCGGTTACGTAGAGTTCTACGTATCTTATAGGTACCTAGATGGTACGTAATACTGTATTCGTGATTAAAATTTGCATAGTTGCTACCGTGCCAACTTTAACCATTTCAATTTGTTCTCTTACAAATGCACTAAATCAGCAAATTAAAACGGGTACGGTAGCAATCAGCAAAATTAAAACACACAAACAGTATTACGTAACACCTAAGAATAACCTATGTAATACGTGGAGTTAACGGCGATAAAGTTTACACATTATAATGGCCAGAAGAAAATACAAAAAGAACACGAAGATTCCGCCGTAAGACGAAGGTTTCAACGTGGTGGGACAAAGGTTTCACCGTGGTAACGCAGAAAAAGACGATCACGGAAACAGATTAAAAACGTTGTACGTTGCAATAAGTTCTTTTATTATTGCGGTAGTATTTCACATTTATCAAAATCATGTTTTTTATCAAAATAAACCATGCTGAGCTCAAGCCTCATCACTTGGGAAAAAAATCCAAAAATTTGACGCAAAAAACATACATCAAAACAAGAGTGGTTTTTATAATTAAATGGATACCTCTTTTTTAGTCCTAAACTCGTACTACATACTTTCGGAAAATGAAATCGGCGGTCGCGCCAACGAATACCGTATTCCGTACAACGAATGCGGGCATCGCATGGAAAAAGCCAAGATTAAAACAAACAGGCCAACTGACTTAAATTCGGCTAGTCTTAATTTTGGCCACAAACTGTTATTTTAGCTATGCATAAAATTATAAAATGATCTGTGCCTGGATACGGCTAGATACATTAATTTATTTATTAACCTTCGCATAATGCAAGAACACCTGAGGCATAATTTAAAATGCAATGAGTAGGTATCCCTTATGGGTCTAATAAAAAAAATGATACCCTCTTACAAAAATGATTATTTTATCACTAGTAAGTTTTTTTGTTTATTAATAATTCATTTTTGACTAAGGTCATTTTTCTTTCATTTTTTAAGCAGACAGTAGGAGTGTTCATACCAAAAAATTGTGTTGAAAATTTTCTTTCCAAGAATATTAAAAATCCACAGTTTTGATAGTATAGCATTTTACTGCTGTTGATTTTCTGATCTTATTTTTTTAGTAAAAAGTTTATTTTAATACGAAAAATATCACAGCCACAAAATCAAGAATTAGCTTGATTTTTTGATCTTTCCAGCTTTTAAATCACGACCGCACGACAAATAATAATATATATATTATTCAATACATGACATAATACATGGCTAGACACATCTAGCCATACGCAGTTCATTTTATAACTTAGCGCATGGCGAAAATAACACCCGGTGGCCAAAAATATGGCCCGACCGATTCTAAGCGAGTTACCCTACCTCGTAATATAATTAAACTAATTCCTTTTTTAGTCCTCCGAAATTCCTGCTATTTTCCGAAAACGAAGTCGGCGGCGGCGGCGGCGACAGCGGAGGTGGAGCCGCCGGCGAATACCGCACCCTGTACAACGAAAGCGGCCTGAACTCGGAACAGATGCAGCGCCTCACGTACAAACTCTGCCACCTGTTCTACCGGGGGGAGGGGACCCTTGCCGCACCTGCCCCCTGTCGATACGCCGACTCGTTGGCCGATCTGCTGACGAATTGGGCGACGAAGAACGGGGAGTTACCTGTGCCGAATTACGATCTAAGGGACAAGCTGTTTTTCATTTAAAATATTCTTACTATTCATTTAATTGTATGGTCGAAATAAATAATCCATAAAATTCCATGTGATTATTTTATTTGTAGGCGCAGCCATTTATAACTTTAAGATCCATGAGTTATTCATGAAGATATTTAAACGTTCAGTTGCTTGACACGATGCGTAAGTAGGTGCTGTTTTAGTACTTATTAAGTACCAGTGCCGAATTACGATCTAAAGTAAGCTGTTTTTTATTTAATATTCTTTTTTTATTAAGAAATGTAATATTGCATTCTTAATATGGTTCGCATTAATTATGGCGTTCATTTACCGTAAAAAAATCAATTTCTATGAAAAAAACTGTTTCGTTATAATTTTCGAACAAAAATTATGTAATTATTTTTTTAAATACGAAGAGATCGTAAATTTTACGAATATAATAAAATTTATTTATTTATTTTTAATAAACACTAAAAAATTATGAAGTTATTTTAAGTAAAGTGATTTATGAAGTAACTTTGTTTTTAAGGACCCTAATTAGGGCCATTAGACTTCTAATTAAAACCATTAAAACCATTTCTAATCATGGCGCGCCTTAATAGTGTTCGTCCTAGTTAGGGCAGTAAATGTGTTAAAGCAATATAAAGTTACATATTTTTTCCTTTATTATGATTTTATATATTTTTTGATGTGAAGATGAACTATGAATTAAAAGTTATTTTCTTACTGGATTATTTAATAAACGAATCAGTTATATTATATTTTTATTTAAAAACATAACTTTTAGTTGCTTTGGACTTTGAATATGATTTCTTTTACTTATTTTAGTTTCTATGATGTGATTTAAATAAACATTTACGAACTAACTATGTCGTTATTTTTGCCTGATTCTTAACTGTAAAAACGGTGTAGTAAATATTAAGATAACAATACATGTGCTATAAGAAATTCGGATATTTAAGGTAATATTTCTTTTATACGCAAAATTATGTTTTCTCACAGAAGGGCACGGAATTAGTTTTATAAACACAAATCAATAAGTTTAATTTTGGGTTCGTTAAATTTGTTTATTATTTTATTATAGTTTTTATTTTAACTTAGTAAGCTTATTACTGAGCTTAAATTTATTATTTTAGCTTTGGTAAGCTTATCTATGCGAAAACTCTGTTTCGAAATTTCTAAAGCAGAAGCAGTGAATCAGTAGAATTAAGTAGTTTTGGTTTTTTGTTAATTTTTGCCAAACTTTAAAATAAAAACAAGCGGTGAATAAATGTATTTAAGTAGTTTTGTTTTTGTTTATATTTGGCAAACTTAATTTGCATCTACCATTTTTTGACTTAATATCTTTCAACATTTTGAGGATCCACCAACGTTGAGGACACGATGAAATAATGTAATGTGGTAACATCAACATTATCAAAAATATAGTACAAGATAATATTTGATTTTGACTAAAATTTTGTTAAAAAATCGCTCGTACTGTGCTTTGTGTGACTTTCTAGCAAACTAGAGTGTCATTTTCTGCTAACTTTTTTTACTCAGAGATTTTTAACGCAGTGTTAGTTTTCTTGTAGTAAAAATGTGCGACTTTTTTGTGCTAAATGCTGTTTTTCTTCTGACTGCGATTATTTTCGAACAACAAACAAATTGTGCATGTGTGACGTTTATAGAAAAATTTTGTTCAGAAATTTACTGAACAGTTCGAAAATTGTGTTATACACTTATCACAAACTCCATCAGCGAAATTGATTTTTAAGATAAAAATTCATTATTTTTATTTTGTTACAAATGGCGTATGTTTATTATACTAACGAACATTTAGACGCTTATTTAGAAAACTTGAATTGAAATACTTCGATAGGAAAAAAGGACTGTGTTTGGCTTTTGTAAAACTTTACAAAAAAACTTCTTAAAAAATTCAGTGCTAAATTAAAAAATTCTTCGAATTTAAATCCAAATTTTACTAAAGCTAAAATTTGAAAAATCACGAATCAAAAATTTCTTAAATTTTTCTAAGTAAAAAGTGAATCATCAGAGCAGCAAATTTTAGTTAATTTACATTCTAATAATTGGTTTATTTAAACCCTTAGATTTGCTAAATTCGTAAATAATTTTTAACTTAATGATTTTTTTCCTAATAAAAAAATTTCCATTTTTTTATAACATAAATATAACTGTGATTGGCTCCGGTGTTCTTATTCTTAAATATTAGTCATCCAGAAAATAGTTGACTTAATTAAAATTCAAGAAGCATAACATTTTTACGTCTTTAAAAATTGTGGAATAATTTGTTTAAAAAAATAAACGTCTAATATTTTGTGCAATAGTAAGAGTTGGTATTTTAAAAATTTTTTGTAACAATTTATTTGTTAAAATTTAATATTTTGTGGAACAAAAGCCATTCTAATTTTTGTCAATGTTTAAAAAAATTTTGAATTTTACAAAAAATAGGCCCTGGAATGTAAGTATTTTATCTAATAATGTTATCATTGTATATGAATAAGTTGTTGAGTTGAGTTATTATCTTTATGGTTTTATCTTTATACTTGAGTAATTACATATTTTTATGGTTTAACTTTTTTCGCAAGTGGTTTTTTTGCTCAATATTTGCAAATAAAATTTTTCTACGCAAATTATAAAGTAACAATTATTGTGCTGAAAATGAAGTGATAAAACCTTAGATTTTAAGTTTGTATTTAGTTATTTAGAACAAAACTGATAAATAATTACGATAATAAGAATTTTATATTAACAAACAATATAGCAATTGACAAAAGAAAAAGTGATTATTTGCAAAAAAAATTCGTTTTCGCAGCAACGTTTTCGTTTATAAAACAGAAACGTTTCAGGCTCAATCTATCCAAGTTTATTCTATATCGTCAGATCAAAAGTCCATACGTACGTATGGTATGTTCTGCAGAATCAGGTTATTTCTTTTTGAGAAAACCTCCGGGCCACGATCCGTACGGATTCACCGGCATCTGAGGGACGCTACCGTAATCATATCCCATCCCATATAAAGAGGGGAAGTTACCGTAACCAACGGGAGTCGGAGCAAAGTTGTTGTAGCCAATAGGCGGGAGGTATTGCGGGTAATAGTTCACCGGTCCGAAGTCAATTCCACTTGGCGGCGGCGGCGGGGGCTGCAACAATATTTTTTTTAATCTTTTTAAGTAAAATCTAACAAGAGCTCCATTGGCGAAATTAAAATAAAGTAAAGTTTATAAATTTTTTAATTTATTACATTTAGAGTTTTATACTCTATTTTCCTTAGCTTTTTTTAAAAGATTTAATCATACTCACAGCAATCTTTGACAAGCGCGAAATCGCCACTTTTTCAATTAGAAGGTTATATTTGTATGTGTAAAAAACAACTATAAATTTGAAAAAAGTGGTGATTTCGCGCTTGTCAAAGACTATTCTGAATGACTCCGCGAGTCAACGACTCCCGCGCCGGGCGAGTCAACGACTCCCGCGAGTTTTGATTTCGCCAGGCCCGAGTTTAAAATTCAAATCCCTTTTTAATCAAGCGTTATTTTTTTCAATCTTAATTTTTTGACTAATTGATAAAAATCTCTTGTTTTAGCTATTTTAGCAGTATTTTTGTACCAAAAGGAGGCTTAAATTTGATTTTTTTAGGTTGGTTTAATTTTTTTTAAAGCGATGCCCCAACAAAATATAAATTTTTATTACAGTGATAGATTCTTTGTTTTTTATTCTTGTTTTTTTTAAAGCATTTATTCTGTTTTTTGTTATTTATTCAACTTTTTGCCAAGGATACGTTATTAAAATGAAAAGGTGTTTGAAAATCAGCCAGTAAAACAAAATTTCTTTGGAAAAAAGGTTTTAAAAGCATTTATCCTGACACCCATCCGTCACGATGACACCCATCCGTCACAATGACACCTGTCCGTCACGATGACACAGGTCTGTCACGATGACACCCCTCCGTCACGATGACACCCGTCCGTCACGATGACACCCGTCCGTCACGATGACACAGGTCCGCCACGATGACACCCGTCCGTAACGATGACACCCGTCCATCACGATGACACCCGTCCGTCAAGATGAAAGTGAATCGATTGCATAAATACGTATTCTGTAGCAGCTTTTAACACTTGCCAACAAGGTTCGTTCAAAACAAACGTTTTTGACTAACATATAATTATGATTATATTATATTTTATAATATTATTGATTGCATATGATAATTATTATTGTATATGAAACATATATTATATAGTTGTAAAAATAATTACCGGCTGCGTTGCGGGTGTTGCAGGTGCAGATGCGGGTGCAGGAGTTGTAGCAACGGTTGGCGCGGGGGTGGGTGCTGCCGTCGTCGGCGCTCTAGTTCTCCGGATTCGGATCTTTCTTCGTAATTAATGGTCGTTAGAGCCGAGGGAATTTAGATCCTTTTCAATTTTTAAACCAACATTTCGACACCTGAAGCCTGTATCTTAACTAACCTAATTATAAACCCGAAAATTAAACCATAAAATGTAATTAAAGCCTTAACTTTCAAGCTTTAATTGACGCAAAATTGTTCAGCTTTAAGTTCTATCGGATTTTTTGACTCGTTAAAACTGAGGAACTTAGAATCCAGCGATTTTAAAATCAATATCTTAGATTTAAGCTAAAGTCTTTATTCGAACCAACCTAAGCTTAAAACTGAAAATTAATCCACAAAATGTAATAAAATCTTATAAATTTCAATTTTTGATGGATCTAATACTCCTCGGTTTTAAGTTCTATGGCTTTTCTTGGGTCGTTGAAGCCGAGATAACTTGAAATCCAGCTTCAAATCTACATTTTAAAACCATTTTTTTACATCTTGGTTTTTAAATTTCAATCTTTAATCGGTCTCAAATTCTTCGGTTTCGAATTCCCACGGCTCTAAAACCCGGTTCACACTGAGGTGGAAATGCCACCGTTGGGAATGCCACCGTCACCGGTGGGAATGCCACCGGTGACATTGCCACCGCCAGGTTCACACTGGGGTGGCATTGCCACCGTTGGAGACCATTTCGTTCGCGTGTACAAATAAGAAAATGTCGGTAACTTTTTTACTTTTTATTTTTTTTACTCTTTACTCTTTTTCACTACTTCCCAGCTGTTTGCCTGGTTAATTCTGTCCATAAATATTTTTTCTTGCTTGTGATAAAACTCCGGACGCGGTTCCGAACTTTATCGTAGGTTTGTCCGAATCAGTATACCCATATTTTATAAAGTTTTATTTGCGAAAAGTATTGTGGTCGAAGGAACATTAACAAACTTAAAAGTTTTGTTTTTAATTAATTATTTAGATTTTTTTAGTAACCCTGTTTTTAGATTGTTTAATTTTCTTTTAACCGAAGGTCGCGCAATGAATTATATTAGAAACTGTGCAGCAGAAATTTTGCAAATCTCTTATTAATGCATAAAAATTGCAAATTCATATCCAATCAGTTTTCCATGCTATGTATGTGCGTGTGTTTAAAATTCGTAAAAACTACTTAAAATTTTTTTTTATAAAAGATCATTTTGTTTTTGTTTGTTTTGCTATATAATTTTTTCATTTATGCAATTCACGCGTTTTCACGCGTTTTTCTATTTAAACCGCAATATTGTTTGCTTAAACTGTAATATCTTTCATTGATTTTTTTAACAATGCGTGCGTTCCCATGCGTTTTTTTCTTGAGAAAGCTGCCACCGGTGACAGAGTTGTAGATCGAACACAACAGCGGTGGCAATGCCACCCGGTGTCATTGCCACCTCAGTGTGAACACTTCATATGTATAACGTTGGACACAACAACGGTGGCAGTGCCACCGGTGGCATTGCCACCTCAGTGTGAACCGGGCTTAATGACGACCCCGTCTGTACCTTCTTCGCGGTGGCGGCGGCCTGAACGTGGGCGGGACCTCATTGTAGTCGGAGTAAATATCCGCGGGGGCGGGGGGCACTTGGACCGGATCCGACCCCGATGCCACCCACGCCTCGTTCACAGAAGGCGGCCTGGGATCCGGCCAGCTGACCCACGGCTAAAAGATTTATTTTTTTAAATTTTTTTTAGCTGAAAGATTTATGGAGATAATTGTATTATATTTATCGAGAGCATTTTTATAAGCGATTGTCAATGACTGACTCTTTAGGATCGGGGCTGGGCATCAACCCATCCCTCGATCGCGAGGCATTTACAACATCTGTTGTTAAAACTATTTATGTTCTCCGGAGCTATAGGAGCTCCGAAACTCCGAAACGTAATCAACGTAATCAATTTAAAATTGATTTTGGTGAAGATTATTTAGTGGTAAGTTGACATTTAACATAGCCGTGAAATACTCGCTGCCGTCTATTTTAACGGCGCAGTGTAAACTGAGTCATTTCAACTTGATTCCGGTCAGTGGTCCCCACGCGCAGAAGAAAGCATGCATACTGTAAGGACTCGCGAAACTGCGCAATTGCGAACTCATTTAGGATTTCTACAACCTCAAATAAAGTTGGAAGCGTTTATTGATATCATGGTGAAACGTTTCGACAATTCACACTTGTCATCATCAGTCAACTAAAAATTATATATTTGTAAGACAAGTGTGAATTGTCGAAACGTTTCACCATGATATCAATAAACGCTTTATCCTTCGTGTTTGTTTACATTTTAAGAAGCTTGTTTCTCAAAGGACAATCTATTTCAAAGTTGGAAGCGCGCCCATACATGATTTCTTCCACCACTACGCTGATTAGTCGATTTGAAAGAGGAAAAACAATTCTCAGCGATTATTGGAGTAAACAAAAAGGCGAGAGTCGCAGCTACGAGGATTTTACCTAACACAAAACTTTAAAAAATAAAATAAACTTTGCTACAAAACAGTACTTACTGCTTCAGGAACATTCGCTGGCTGTCCTGCGAGCAAATTGGAAGGATAACAAGTGGAGACAACTGTTATTTGACAAAAAATGACAGAAAATAAAAATATTATTATACCATAATTCATCCTGAATAGTTTTAAGCCAACGATTTTTAATAGACTCATCCTGTTTAAAAAAAAACTACTTCAAATACTTAAAAAACAGTATATTAAACCCGAGACACACTACTTCGTCCAAATGTCCAAAGGAAAACAACTAAAGTGAGATTGAAGTTTTTAAAAGGCATTTGAAACTATTGCCTGCCCTTAAATTCTTATTTGGAAAATCGCACAAGAATAAACAAATAATCATCATACTGAATTAAAGTCCATAGCTGCGCGCAACTCATGCTTTCTGCAAATGGATGAAATTATGTATTAGGTAAGATTCATCAACTGAATAAATCTCAAATTAACACAAAATTAAAGCTTTTGGTTTTTTGTTCAAGACACTGGACAAGGTATGAACCAGTCTATGTCCGAAGTCTCGAAACAAAAACTAAAAGGGCACACAGAACAAAAAATAAAATTTAGATAATTGTTGCGCTAATCAAAAAATTAAATTTTTAAAAAATATAATAAAGTTTTTTTATTCAAAAATAAATATTCCTGCGAAAACACTTCAATAATTAACTTTTAGCTCTTGAAAACAATTAAACTTATTGCGCAATAATAACGCAATTTTAAAAACAAACTATAGGCACCTTGCACTGAAACGCAGTTTATACATGAAGTATGCAATATACATAAGTGTCACCATAATGGGTAACTACCGTACTTCTACTTATCTTTTTGTAGTATGCAGATCAACCGATAGAAAGCGCGCGAAATTTCGATCGGTTGATCTGCATACTACAAAAGATAAGTAGGAGTACGGTAATTATCCACTATGGTAACACTTATGTATATTGCATACTTCATGTATAAACTGCATTTCAGTGCAAGGTGCCTATAAATGATTTTATTTGTATTTCGGCGAGAAAGACAATGATGATTGTCGATTATTATAATATGCATTTTATTTCTCGTTTTGCAATTTTTTTTTATTCATCAAAAAAACTGGATGATGTAATGTCAATGTGTATTATTACAAATTTTTTCCTAAAAGTTAAAAAAAACATACAAATTTGATTAAAAATTGTTTTATTTCGATATTTATTTACCATTAGTTTTTTAATATTTTAAAACTGTTTTTTTACTAAATATTACATGTCGTCGTTACTCTGACACAAAGGGTCACAATTAGTATAAAATAAACGTGACTCTGACTATTTTTGTTTAGATTATTCGTGTGTTGAAATATAAAAAGAGTCACAGTTACGAATATTTAACGACGCTTTTGACTCATTGTGTCAGAGTAACGACGATGTACAATATTAAAAATCATTGGCTCACTCCGAAGGTGTCAAAGTCACATAAGAAATACTTCGCATAACCGTGGTTGGCAGGCGGCTTATCGGTCCGTCCGTATGATGTTTATTTCAGTAATAGTACGTTCAGCAGTTTTGCGCGATTTTCCAATAAAAAAATTCAGATGCTTTGACAGTTACCCACTTTTTAACGAAAGCGTACGCAAATTAGTAATGTTCTTACCCTCCGATATCGCTCTGGAGCTCCGGCCATTCAAGCGGAGGCTCCGGAAATTCGGAGCTCCGCCCCTTAAATGAGTAATTTTAGGCTTATTTTAAGCTTGAAAATACATTTAAAATTATCCTATCTGCATTTTTAGGACTATTTCTAGCGTTTAAATAAGTTTTTTTTAAAAAAATTAATTTAAAAAAATTGACCAAATAATCTAATGTATCACTCAAAAATTATTTATAAGTGAATTTTTAAAAAATAGGGCGGAGCTCCGGAGCTCCGGGAGTTGTTCCGGAGCTCCTAAAAGCGGAGCTCGGAGCCCCGGGGAACATTACTAATGCAAATGATTCCTTATGTAACAATGGTCGATTACATTACGTTATAATTTCGAAGGCGAACATATTTTTAATACAAAACTTTAAACGTATAAAATTTTGATTATTTTATTCAGAATAGGTTTCTTGTTTTGAAGAGTAAGTTTAATATAACACCTGTGTTTTTTTTTCTTCTGTTTACCAGTTTCAGAGTATAAACCCATAATTAATTTTACATGAAATTGCGCCAAAACGGTTAACTATTATTAAATTCGTCAACATTTTAAGGATTTTGTTGTTGACGTAACAAAATTCTTTAAAAAAAAACGAATCGAACTCTTCAAAATCACGTCGTATAAGGTCATATTTTATAATAATACAACTCTTTTACAATAATTCGCATGAAAACTATTTTTTTAATAAACATGTAAGTACATCCGGCTGGTATCCAACAGTAAGAATACTAATTAATTTATGGTTATGTGTGTGTAATTTTAAACCGCATATGACTGTATAATTAGTAATTACATATACTTTCCTGTGGTTTTTTTGTTATTGAAAACAGGAACAGTTTTAAGTACAATGCGTCAATGTAAATAGGCGAAGTTATATTTTTTCGGTTAAAAATTTTCGTTGCGGGATACCTTCAGCATAAAGTTTAGTAAACCCCCAGAAACTTCGATCGGAATACGGATAGGGTAACTGACTGAAATTCGACCAGCGTTAATTTCGGGCACCGGCTGTTGTTTTTGTCATGCGCAAATTTAACGAATTGTGTATGTCTGGATAGCTGACATGACGATCTTCTATCTGGCCCTACTCTGTTCATTCCATGGACAATCGCGACTGTTAATTCAATGTACACAAAGGTCTCAAGAAGAACTAAATATAATTTGTATATGACGTTGATTAACAGAAAAAAATCAGCATAAATAAATATGGACAGCCAACTATTTTTTTTACATTTTTTAAAAAAACGGTTGTCAAAATTTTTTTTTACTCGTTGTCTTTTCGTAACCAACGTCATATACGAATTATTTCCATTTCTTCACGAGACCTTTGTGTAGATTGAAATAATCGTCGTGACTGTTCATAATTTTGCGCATGGGAAAAACAAGAGCCGGTGGCCGAAATCAAGGCTGACCGATTTTAAGCCAGTTACTCTACATAATTCCTATCTAAGGCACCATAGTGAAAATGCATCACTTTAGAGGAAATAATTCTGTTAAAGCAAGACACACACACACACAATCAACCGTTTGAGATTTCGCTTTTAAATCGCAATGAAAACTTGTCATGTTCAACATTAAAAAGCCCATCATTCATAGGAGCTAATTCCCTATTAATTGGCATATCATCGTTACTGCGGCAAAATGAGCCACAATTTGTATATGTACAGTGTATATCTGCCTGTGGTTAAATTTAAATTTAAAAGAGGATCCTATTAACCACCAAATTAGTCCATATTCAAATTGACGTGTTTTTTAAAAAAAATCTTTCGTTTGCAGCAGGTTCGAAAAGCGTTCTTATAAGGATACTTAATTTGTATATGGTGTCGTTTAATTTGCAAAAATCTTTCGTCACACGCAGTTGATTGGCAATTCCGTACAAAAACGCAATGAACAACTTCATTTCCCATAGGCCAAAATCCTTATAATTATTAAAAAATTCCCATCGACTAGTGGCAAATCCTTATAATTATGCGTTTGCAATATTTCCTTCAAATTTAAACACTTAAGGCTGGTTCATACTTATGTAAAAACGTCCTTTGGACAAAGTCCAAAGGACGTTTTTACATACGTTTATACGCTGTATTTGTCCTTTGTCCAAAGGACGTTATTACATAAGTATGAACCAGCCATTAGACAATAAAATTTGTCCTGATAAAATTTAGCTTGATTTTAGGGTTTTGCTTAGACAAAAAACTAAAAAAAATTTTTTAATGATTTTTTGATTAAAATTAAGTTTCGAAACAATAATTTTAGTTTGCAAACACATATGTCAATGTCGGGGGGAATTAACTGGTTTTTTTGGGGAACATGTTCATAGGGATTTAACAAAATTTTTAAATATACAGACCACAATCTCTTTATCGATTGGTGACTATGATTTCAAATTAAAGTTAAAATTCTTCAGGCTCAAAGGCCGTAACCGCTTACCGTCAGGAAGAAACAAAGAATGAACGAGCGAGAATAAAAAACAGTAGTTTTCGGAGGATGATGTAATCAATTATTATTAACTGGCGTCAGATGTTTCTCTCCACGTGATATTTTCTCGAAGAACGAGTGGTTTGGATTCTAGGACACGAGGGTACTGGACACGAGGGTACTGAGCTAAGAAAAAATACGTTTGCCACAAATATGTAAATTTTTTAGCCTAAATGAGCTGAGCTGAGCTGAATTAAATTTTAATCATTTGAACGTGTAGACAATTACACGTTTCGTAAAATCGCTTGGTTTTTAATTATAAATAACATTTTTTCTTGCTTAAATATAATTCAAGTTAATAATAAAAAACTACGTAAATAGTTTAAAAACATCTACTAACTTGCACGAAATTTTATTTAATACACAGTTTATACCATGGTTTTTTAATAAAAACAATGATCATGTTTGAAGCTATCTCCGAATTTCTGGAGCTTCGAAACCCTGCCTTTAAAAAAACCAGAGAATTAATATTAAACAATCATGAGTGGAATGAGAACGCCAAAAATTATTTAATTACTGTTTTTTTTTAAAACATATACTCGTACGAAAATACAAAGCAAATTGCAGTTTTTTTGCTGTCACTTTTATATTTAGACTATTTTCATCGAATCTTGATTAAAATAATAGAGTTTTTTGATAAAATCTTTGGAAAAAATAACTTCTGCAAAAATAGATTGTAGCAGTAGAAATGTAAAAAATAACTTCTTGCCTTTTTTAATTCACTCTAGCTTAAGGAATTCACTTGAACACATGTTGATCATTTAAGACAAGGCAAACAAAATGTGCTTTTAATAAAAAACATACAATTGTAAGATTTTTTATGTATGATATTTTATGCATTTCAATCTAAGTATAGAGTCGTGAGTAAAATATTCATACAATAGATCTTTGGAAGTCTTCGAAACCTATTCCACGGTAAACTTTATTTCCTAAAGCCTAAGGCAAACCCAAAAATTAAGCTAAACTTTATCATAATATTTCAAAAATATTGTACTTTTAAAAAATACCGAATAATTTACTGTTAAAAAAGACAAGCAATTGTTTTTCGGAAAATATTTTCCTTAATGTTTTTGAAAGGTTATTAATAGCAAAATTATTAATTCATTTTTTCTACACTCCATGAAAAATAACCACAAAAATTTTTTGACAGCACAAAGCATAACAACAACCTTAATGTTTATTATCTTTAGAGTCGTCTCATAAATTCTCAGCATTTTTTAAGCTAGTTATTGTATAAAAGTATGCCACAAATTGTAGACAAATTACACGAAAATGTTTTAATGTTATAAAATGATTACTTTTGTTTTACGTCTTCTCAAAAATTTTATTTTTAAAAATCCTACCTTTTATAAGTCAGTCAAACAATGATATTTAAGTAAAACAAACTATTGTTATGCAATAAATTTATCCCGATTTATGCGGGAAATTTGTTTTTTGCTTGTCAGTACCCTCGTGTCCCCCTTGCATAATGAATTGATTTTGCTGCGAGGTTGTGGTGAACGCAATTTTTTTAAGCCCAGTACCTTCGTGTCCAGTACCCTCGTGTCCCGTTCCCTATTTTACCACCTAGCTATTTTCACCCTGATAGAATTTATCTTTAAGTTTTGAATCTTCCTTGTTTGTCACAATACGATGTTTGTTGTTTTTAGTCTGAAAAAGGTTTTCCTCTCATCCACTTGCCTCTTACTCGAAGAAGCATAATAACTTTGTTGTGAAACGAGGAAAAATTTCAAAAATTTATTACCAAGTGAAATAATATACAATTATATACAAATTAACAGATCAATATGGACTACTTTATAACAAACAATACTGTTTTCTTACCATTAGTTAAACTACGCACGATAAAAATACATTTTATATAAATCCGCTAATAACGCATCGTAATATAAATTGATTTTAATTTGTAAATATAAATTCAAAATCTGATAAACTTATTAAAAGAAGTTTTTTTTATTTCAAAAATGAATAAGCAAAAAAACATACAATTTAAACCCCGAAAATTGCTAGAAAAGAGAACAATAACAATTTTATAACAAAAATAACTGAAGCAATAACTATTACTAGAAAACATAAACAATTTCAGTTTTCTCAAACGAAACATGTTTCATTTTTGTTGTGCTTCTTTATTTACCATTTTTTAATACCGCTTCGGTCAAACCCCGACAATAATTATCCCGCTACGTCACTGATATAAAAATAAAAAAATGTTAATGTTATATATAAAAATGTTGTAAAAGAAAAGAAAAAACCAAGACTTTTCTAACCACCGAGTGTTTAGAATTTCAGCAAACAAAAAAAATTTAAACACACTTTCCGACAAACTTTTTTTTATACTCTGGATTGTATTTTAAAATGGTAGCTTCAATGCAACGAATAAATTTATTGACGAATAACCTTATTAAACATAATAGCACAAAAATGATAAAATAACATTTTGTAAAAATATTTTTTAAAAATAAAAGATACAGATATCTTGGTGATTTCCCAAGTGTAACTCATTTATTTGTTGTACAAAACTGAGACATCCATTTGCTTTATACGAATTCATATTCGCGGAACTGAACTTTCTTTCAAGTGTAAAAAAATTCAGTTTTGTCATTTTAAAAATGTCATTTTAATAATCAAACTCCAAATATCACGCAAAACCAAAACCGCTTGAATTATTTGGAAAATTGTGCGTTTGTGCGAATAAAACCAAATATCAAATCTAAAGCAGATAGGCTTTGTATTAAAGACTTGTCCGTTTTGGGCGATCTCGGTGTTCTGCATCGCCAAGAACGGACTTCTAGTTTAATACAAAATTTATCGATTTTAAATTTGATAATAGGGTTTCCTGGCACCGAGACTGCAACGTGCAACACATCTATTAAAGGCTTTATTAAAGGCGTGATTTGTTCCGAGTCATATAGGGGTTTCTTTGGAGAAAGTGCCTTTCAAAAATACAGTTATAATACGATTTACATCTACATCTACCAAAATTTCAGGCTTAAAAAGCACGACGGTAATTTCTTCGCATTGAGAGGTTCTACGAAAAATTCAAATAATGATGTTGGTAAAAAGAAGCGGAATAAAAACGAAAACAAAAAGAGACCCAAAGATTTTTAGATGAAATAATTTTTGAAAAAAGCACAGAATAAAGGCTAAAAGATAACAGAATTAAATGCAGCATAAAAAACTAGATAATAATTTATGAATCAAATAATAATGTACATTTTTCAATTGTATATTTTGAAATCAATTTGAATATCCTAGCCATGTCTGAAATTTAGGCGGGCAAATAAAATCCCCTTAACTTTATGCTAAATGCTATTTTCACCTTTGCCAAAATGTTACACTTACTTACCTGAGTTTATATACAAATCAATTTATTGATTTTCTAATAATTTTTGAAAAAAAGAACAACAAAACTGTATTAACTGTAACCCTATTTACTTACATTTTGCTTTTAACTAAATATTCAAGCCGTATTGTATATTATATTATTTTATCTCCTTTAGATTTTGCTTTAACCACAAACAAAATAAACTCATGGCTAAATTTTAATATAAAAATAAGGTTTTTATTAGTAACTTGACACATTTAAAATTTCAAAAAATATACTAAAACAATGCAAATGATAAACTTTAACATGTAAAACCAACGTGTAAAACAACCGGATATTTTCAAACTTAATAGCTTCACACTACCAAACACATTGCAAAAATATATGATTAAACAACAAAAAGACCGGAAGACGCTGTAAACATAATAAAAAAATATAATCAAAAAACATTGGTAAAAATTGTATCTACCAGCATTTTAAATTAATTAAAAATAGGCTACACGGAAATTTAAGTAAAAAAAGATCAATCTAGAAAATTCCAGATTACATAAGTCTTAATAACCGCAAATAACATTTCAAATTCGACAACGGCAATAGAGATTAAAACCCAAAATTACATCCCTGTTTGCATACTGTTTAAAACTTCGTCCAACAATTGAAGAGCTCGATTCACCTAAAACAAAAAAAAACAGTGGTTACCATATCGTCGTTACTACGGCGAAATGAGCCACACACAACCATTATAAAATAATAAAATGCACGTCAATGTGACTTATTCTGTAGTTATTAAGGTCCTGATTTAAATTTGAAATGAGTTACAGTCACATATATTTTATAGGAATTGTGGTTGATTTTGCCGTAGTAAAGACGATATTTCATTTCGTATTATTTTAATTCTATAATCGCAAATTAAAAATGGTATTCTGTTAGTTTGCTGCCTATTTCTTAAAATTCAACTGCTTTAGGCTGAAATTTAAGGACGTAACCGTACGTTCTCTGTCAATAAAAATAAAAGCGGAGAAAAATAAGAAGTTGTCAGCAGTGATGTAATAAATTATTATCATAGGTGAGAAAGGGGGGGGCAGGTTGGGGTCCACCCCCCCTAGCCTCGAAATTTTGGGGGCCCCCCCTAGACGAAAATCTAGGGCCTCCCCCCTCCTCCCAAATTTCCGAATTTTTTACCCCTGACCCCCCTCTAGATTTTGAAATCTGACCTCCCCCCCTACCCCCTCAGGAAAATTTTAGGTACTTTTTTATACTAAATTTTCTTCCAAAACGTGAATTTTCATCACATATTCATGCTTTTACACCCTTTTTATACATGAATATGGCTTTTTATTCAATAAAATGTAGTATTATCCTATAAAAAGAACAATTATTAAAGTTATTATGGTTTAAAACTGTTTTGCTTTGGACACCGGACCCCACCTGACCCCCCTCTAGATTTCAAAATTTCGCACCCCGGGTCGACCCTCCCTAAAAAGCTAGGGGGGGTCCGGACCCCCCTGGGACCCCTCTCCTAGAATTCAAAATTTGATTTACCCCGGGTAACCACCCCCCTAGCTTCCCCGACCGTGCTCACCTATGATTATTATGAAGTTGCCTCAGGCGTTTCAATACACGTGATATTTTTTAGGATGGTGGTTACTGGTTACTGAACCACGCACCCCATTAATTTTATCCTGAAAGCAATCATCTTTAGTTATGTTAGATGTTACTAGTGTTTGTGTTGTGTTACTACCCAGAGGAAAACGCACAATTATAACTGGGGAGTTTCAGTATGCAACGGGAAAGACGCTGAGGCTGAATCCTACAAAAATGTTTTGAACAGCTATGTACAACAACACAGCAAGGCCTCTGACTATAGGTGGGCAGGGTGGGGGTGGGTACGTATGGGAGGGAGGGGGGTTATAACCCCAAAAATTCTGATTACTGCCGACACTCCTCCTAAAAATTAGAGGTACCCCGCCGGACACCCCCCTTAAAAATTGGGGTCCCAGTACTAAAAACGCAAAAAATTGAGTATATGAAGTATACCCCAAAAATTTTTTTGGGACACCCTCCCCCCCGAAATTCGGGGGTTGGGTATACCCACGAAAATCCGTATCGAAATCGTATACCCGGGAGGCTGCCACGTATGCCCCTGACCCTGCCACTAGCCTCTGACTGCGAATTTCCATTGGTCTGCCTTCCCACTGCTTCCTCCGTTTTCACAGAAGGCCAGCGGTGAACAGCGAACAAAATAGCGCTTTCACAAAACCATTTCATATCAATTCCAAAGAAAACCGGCAACATCCGAGGTCTCCTCATCATAGGTGGGCAAGAAGGGGGGGGTAACGACGGGGGTTGCTAAAAGAGTTATTATACCCTCTAAAAATCTTGAAACTGCCCACACCTCCCCCTAAAATTTAGGAGTACCCCGGACACCTCCCCTAAAATTTGGGTGGTTCCAGTACTAAAAACGCTAAAAATGGTCACCTCTTTCTCCACGTATAATAGCTTTGAAATAATTTTATATTTGTTTTAACCGCATTTTTAGAACCGTTTTTAATGTTTTAAATAAATTTTAAAAACAATACAAAAAGTTCACAAAAAACCCGCTGTGGGGAGCATCACTGCTTTTATAACAGAATTAAAAAAAAGCACTACAGTCTGTCCAAAAATGATATAAACTGGAAAAATGTTCAGGTGAGCGTATCTCGCCAACAGTACGGTTGATTCAAACGATAATTAAATCAATGTGCAGCTTACATTAAATAAATATGTACATACACCAATAAAACTTTTGTACAAATCAACCCTCCCTTTAACGAAATATGCTCACCTTTAGACTTTTCCCCTAAATTTGAATAATATACCTGTATTTCAATCCAGCACGTGGTTTCTTTGATACTGTTTCTGGGGTAGTCAGGTCCCCAGCCCTTCACGAAAGAGAGACGGAGGACGCAGAGCCTTCGCAGATCGTCGACCCCGATACCAGCCGCTTGCGATATCGCTGTAATTATTACAATATATTATCATTCAATTTATTATAGTTATCATCTAATTTATTATAATTATCATTTAATTTATTTTTATTACAGACCTGTGCAGGGTCTGGAAATGCCCCTCTCCCCGGAATATTAGGGGTTGTGCCAAGTGCCCCCCTTTATGTGCCATTGAGCCACCAGGACTGTGGTGACCTTTGGGCTGCACCTAACCGGCCTATGGGTTCCATTCCACTACCACCTAAACCTGGTTGCTGGATCTTTTCTTTTATAGAATTGTGTCCAGCGTGGCATGGCTAGAGTGTTTGTTGTTGTATGTCGGCCACATATGGCAGTTTTCCATCTAGCAAACCAGTGGACAAATACAGCTCTATTGTGTGTGGAGTTTGTAGCACTGGCTTTGCAGGAACACCTATACTGACCATGTACGACGTTAAATAGTAAGATCAATATTAGGCGCGACTTAAAAAATCCTTTAGACAAAGACCTCGGAATGGGTGAACATTGCATGTAGTGAACACTCTAGCGGTAAAGGTTGCCAACATCGTTATTAATGTTGTACGAAGAGTCTTAACCATAGGGGTGAAACATTTTCGCCCCTCCTGGCTTGTCTTAGCGCCTGCCCTTTGCATAATCTGCATAGGGAAGATAAGTTTCAGGTTATTCAACAACAACAACCCCCCTTTATTGTCCCACACCCAGAAATGAAAAAGTACTAAAAATTATGGCGTCATTTTTTACCTATTATGACGCCATCATCACGGAATTTTTGTAGTTTTTAGCCTATTTCAATGCATTTTAAGTCATTTTAGACCTATTTTATTTAAATTTCGCTTTTTTGTCCTTTTTTTCTTTCTCTTTCTCTTTTTCTTTTTTTTTCTCTTTCTCTCCTGCTTGCCCCCGCCCCAAATAAAAACTTCCTGGGGGGGGGGAAGTGTACAAGGGGGACTCTCTTGTCAGGGGAGTCCGAATGCCCCTCGGCGGGGAGAAAATTTTTAATTTAAGGCGTTAAAATACAATAGAAATTTTAATTCCAGATGATATTTATTACACCAAACTAAAAGTTTTTTATACTTTTAAATTAAAAACATGTGTTTAAAACGTTAATAAAAGGTTAATAGTGTTTATAGTAGTTTTGTTTAACATGTATGCCTTAGCTATTGAACGGCAAAATTAATTTAAAATCGGAACGCTAAGATAAACAAACTAAGAAAAATCAATTTAAACTACCCACGAAGTGAGGAAAATTTGGTGTTTTGACTATTAATATGCTTTTGGAAGCTATCAAGAAAGTTTCTGTATTAGTATTAAAGAAAAGTTTTTTCCTTTCCTAAAAAACGTAAGGGTCCCACGAAAAGATCCGGCTTCGCCGGATTTCGGAGGGGGGGGACAGGCGCTTCCCCTCTGGACACGCCACTGGCCTGTTGCAACCGCGAATACGCGAATTATAACGCGCCTTATTTTTAAAACATTTAACACAACGGGAGTTGTTGCAAAAAGCCAAGAGAAACTTACAGGCGCCCATAGCCCCCATATTAGAGCCGATTCCGGCCACCGCGGCAGCTTGGGCTTCGGCCGCAGCCCTGGCGCAGTTGGCCTGTTGCAGCATCGTCTGGTAGCACTGCCGCAAATCAAACATCTAAATTAACATCAATTTACAAATTTTGTATTGATTATACACACGGAATATCCAACATACAAAAACAATTTTTGCACCATCCCAGCAAATTTTTTGGTATAATTTTGGTTTAATTTATTTTTTTTATCACTGTCATAAAAAACAAAACAAGTTTTAAAACAATAACAGTACTTTTGAGCAATTTTCATAATCTTAAAAATATTTAGTTAATAAAATCTAATATTCTTCATTATACACGTAGATATTTTTTTTTGGGGGGGACAGAGGGGCCCATTCCCCCCCCTAAAATCAAAATTTGGGATCCCCCTTTAAAAAAAATCCAGTGCCCCCCTCCCCTTCCCCCCCCCAAAGCTCGAGAGCGGTCCGGCCTGACCACCCTCTTAGCGAGGCTGACCCCTCCTTCCCCCCTCCCGACCAATTTAGAAGTATAATTTTTTATTTAACAGTGTTTAAATATACTTTTTAGGCTTAAATAGGCGGTTTTAGTATATAAAAATCAATGTTAAACCTGAAAACACTTAAAGTATTGATTTTAAAAAACTTTGTTAAAAAATCGGACCCCCCTGACCTCCCCTAAATTTGAAATCTCGCACCCGGGGTCGCATCCATACTCCTCTGGACCCCCCTAAAAATTTTGGGCTTCCACCCGAGGGTGTACTCCTCCTAGCGGACCCGACCAAAACATCTATGATTATACAAATACTTATTTCAATGAAGAAATTAGAAGCATTAAGAGCGAGCGATTGTCTTTAAAGCTGACTGATGAGAACTCTGGTTCTTATTGTAGTGGCACAAAGTATGAAGTAATCAAGTGACTGACAACACGTTTTTCATGCGTTTACACCATAGGTAAGAACGGTCCGGGAAGCTAGGGGGAGGTGGTTACCCGGGGTAAATAGAACTTTGAATTCTAGGAGGGGGGTCCCGCTGCTGGAAGGGGGGGGGTCCGGACCCCCCCCCCCCTTCCAGCGTTTTAGGGGGGTTCACCTAGGGTGCGAAATTTTGAAATCTAGAAGGGGGTCAGGTTGGGTCCGGTGTCCAAAGCAAAACAGTTTTAAACCATAATAACTTTAATAATTGTTCTTTTTATAGGATAATACTACATTTTATTGAATAAAAAGCGATATTCTGGTGTAAAAAAGGTGTAAAAACATGAATATGTGTTAAAAATTCACGTTTTTGGAAGAAAATTTAGTACAAAAAAAGTACCTAAAATTTTCCCAAGGGGGAGGAGGCGGGGGTCAGATTTTAAATTCTAGAGGGGCGTCAGGGGTAAAAAATTCGGAAATTTGGGGGGAGGGGGCCCCAGATCTTCGTCTAGGGGGAGGGTCCCAAAATTTCAAGGCTGGGGGAGGGTGGACTCCACCCTGCCCCCCCATTCTCACCTATGGTTTACACTGTAACATCGTTAATTGCTGCTTTGGCGTGAGCGTGTTGACACTTGTCACTCCGGTAAAAACTAGCCTTATTTATATAGGGATTAGATATATGAACCTATCAAAACATTAACAAGAGTTGGTAAAACAAGATACATAACGAAGAATGTATCACTGTGTATTAAATTTCTTACCTATCCGTGCATCGCTTTGACAGAAATTTAACCCTCCGGAGGGTTGACTTTGACCCCCCCGGGGGTCGAATTTGACCCCCCTAGTTGGTACGAAAAAAATAAAGGCGGTGAATAAAAAAATCACGAAAACGACAGGAAATGACAAAATATCACATTAAATAAATCATTAAAAAGTATTAGACTGGTCGATTACTTTCTGATTTAGTTATTTTAAAGAAAGACAACATAAAATTGTAGCTTATAGAATATTTAAATAAAATTTTTAATCGTCTTCTTTATAAAACTAAAAAATTTAATTAAAAACTGAGCACAAAATAATGAAATGTTAAAAAATACTACTCAAGATTTTTTTTGAGTTTTATGCAGATTAAATTATTTCAAGATTCTTTTTTAAAACTACACAAAACATGTAACAAAAATAGAAATATTGAACAACAACAACAACAACGAGCAACGATATTAAATTGAACAACGAGCGTCTTTGACGAAATTCTCATTACGAGAGAAAGCACAGTTTATAAACGGTTTTTAGCGTCCATTTGATACGAGCTGCGATAGCTCAGTGGTTCGGAGGGAGAATGATTTTTGTTTTGCCAGGTCCTCGGTTCGATCCCCTTCTAATCGAGCGTTATTTTTGTTTCTTTCCTTTTAATTTTATTGATTTTACACCTATTTTAAAATCTTAATTTTAATATTTTTGTCTAATTCCAATTCTTAAAATATTTGTTTGTATAAAAAGTTAATATTGAATGCAAATAAATAAAATTTATTTCAAAAGAACTAAACTTCGGCATTTTTGTGTGAATAAATTTAAAACTTAAATGAAAAGACCTTTATTTCTGATTTTTTTCATGAAATTGGAAGTTTTAGTTAATTGAGAACTTATTTTTATACATTTGTATGTTTTTATGTTTACTAAGTGTTTTTTAGCTAGTTTTGGTTGTGTTTTTATGTCTTACGAAAAGGCTGTCAAATTTGACTCCCCGGGGAAGGGGGGGAGGTTAAATTTGACAACCTGGGGGGGGGGTTAAATTTGACGCCCCGGGGAGTTAAATTTCTGTCAAAGCGATGCACGGATAGGAAACAAATTTAATAAACAACAGAGTGATACATTCTTCGTTATGTATTCTTGTAAAAATTAACAAAACGTTTCAAGCTGGGACAATCATTTAATGACAATCTAACTTAAAATTATTTCGTTAGCGAATGGAACATCTTGAAAGATTTGAACTAGACCTCTAAAAATTTTTTGTTCTCCAATTGTTTCGATTGGACACTAAACGAGACTACTTTTTTATTCGCCCCTAAACAGTACCCAACCCTGCCGTAAAGCAGTCAGTCCCTGCCCATTTCCTCGAGTTTACTTTGATTCTGGCCTGGGGGTAGATTTTGTGCACGGCGTCACCGGGTTGCCGGCCAGCCTCCCGATCCAAGTAGAAGCTCTGAACCCAGACGGACTTCTCCCCCACGCACTCCAGCCACACGTCCCCTTCTCCTTCCAGGATCAGTTTGATGCCTTTTCCGATGTACTGCCGAGCCTTAAAAACAAAATCATTTAGTTAATTATTAAAACAATATGCGTCACGGTTATGTATGCTAGGTTTATCTAAGCTGATGCAGTATGCGGGGACAAAAAAAAATTGGACAGTAAAAGAAACTCAATTTGTATCAAAACAGAATAAACAATAACAGACCTGTGCACGGTCTGAAAATGCCCCCCCCCCCCCGTTTTATTGGAGGATTTGCCCCCCCCTTTTTTTTTCCCCCCCCCCCCCCGCCAAAAAATGAAAAAGTACCCTAAAAATATGACGCCATTTTTGACCTATGATGACGCCATCATCGCGAATTTTTTGCAGTTTTTAGCCTATTTCAATGTATTTTAAGCCATTTTAGACCTATTTTAACCTTATTTCCGCTTTTTTTGTCCCTTTTTCCCTTCTTTTTTCTCTCTTTTTCTTTTTTTTCTCTTTTTCTTTCCCCCCTGCTTGCCCCCCCGTTTTTTTGGCCCCCTCGTTTTCAAAAATTTGCCCCCCATGCCCCCGTTTTGGAATTGCCCCCCCCTTTTAACCCCGGGGGGGGGGGCAGTGCACAGGTCTGAAATAATATCAAAAAACATGTTCACACCAGGGACGTCGCCAGGGTTTCATTTTGGGGGGGGGGGGCGGATTTTAGTACAAAAAAAAATTTCGGGGGGGGGGGCTCCGCCCCCCCCCCCCCCCCGAAATTTTGGGGTGGGGGGGGCGGAGGCCCCCCTTAATTTTTGAAAACGTTAAAAAAGCAGGGATAAACGTAGATAAAGCTGTATAATACACTGTTTTTGGCCTAATAACCTATTATCTAATGTTTTTAGCGGTAAAAACATGTTTTCTTAAGTTAAAAATTACATAAGCACACATTGGCAGAGCCTGGATTTCACAAAAAAAGGAATTTAGAGACGTTAGTTTCAGACCCCTTGGCTAAACCCACATTGTAAACCAAAGCACATGAGCAGCATCTCAGCTCCATGTTTTCTAGGGTACCTACCTATATGAAAAAAATCCGAGCCAATGCTATAGGCGGCAGGAAAATTTAGGAGGGGGGAGGTACATAAATCAACCAATATGATTGTTTGTTTTGCTTTCTGTGTAGTACTTATTACTTATAAAAATTATTGTACTAACTTTGAAATAACATTAGCATCAGGCAACATAAATAACGAGACATATATGTATGTATACTATAGAAAGTGACCGCTGAGCGAAGCGAAGCGGAAAAATTTTTGGTTTTTGGGGTCCGTTGGGGTACTAAAATTATTTTAAATTTTGGCGCCGAGCGATTAGCGAGGCGCTAGAAAATTTTGAATTTTTAGCCTCTGAAAACCCCCAAATTTTAGTATCTGGCGACTATTTCGAGGGGGGGGGGGGCCGCCCCCCCCCCCCGCCCAACCACTATCCTTATTTTCCCCCTGTCCGACCGTTTCGGGGGGGGGGGGCCGCCCCCCCCCCCCCCCCCCCCCTGGCTACGTCCCTGTTTAAGACTGAAAAGTTGGACCTCAAACTGCCCAAAAAATCCAACTACCGGTCTGGAAATGCCCCCCGGAATACAGTGGCCGTGCTCCCCGCCAAAAAATAAAAAAGTACCCAAAAATTATAACGCTATTTTTAGCTTTTATGACGCCATCATCGCAAAATTTTTGCCGTTTTTAGGCTATTTTAATGCTTTTAAGCGATTTTGGACCTATTTTTATTTTAATTTCGCTTTTGTTTGTTTTGTTTTTCTTTTTTCCTGCTGTTTTTTGTTTTTTCTCTATATTCCTTGCTTGCCCCCCATCCCCCGTTTCAAAACAGTTGACCCCTCCCCAATAAAACCCGGGGGGGGGGTAATGCACAGGTCTGCTCAACAATTTACCTTTAAAAACGACGAAAAAATGTCGCTGCTTTCCTAAATTTGTGAGCGGCAACCATATTTTTGAAACATTATCACAACGGGGGTTATTATAAATAGCCTTTCACTACTTACCAATTTTAACCCATATATTTATAAAGAGACGGAGCGTCTTATATCTAAAACATTCTCACAACGGGAGTTGTAAGGATAAGTTCTTACCTTATCGCTGGGCTCCGTCCTGTGAACGTTAGACAGGGCTCCCAGGCAGAAACGATCGATCCCGGAAGGGTCCACGCCGCCGTCCACCGAAATGCTCGTGCACTGCGCCGGGGCTTTGAACGTCTCTCCCACTTGCGTGTCCAGTTCGTAGTAACTAATGGAACACCAAAACTCCGGCGCTAAAAATCAGAGTATAAGCGGTTTAAGTGTGTTTAGCGTTTAAGTGCTGGTTCATACTTATGACAAAACGTCCTTTGGACAAAGTCCAAAAGACAAAAGTCCTGTGGGGTTTCTCCAAAAGACAAATACAGCGTAAAAACGTCCTTTGGACTTTGTCCAAAGGACAAAATCCAAAGGAAAGGGCAACGTGTTCATACTTTTTGTCCTTTGGACTTTTCCTTTTGGATTTTGTCCTTTGAACTTTGTCCAAAGGACAAATTCTGAGTAGCATTCATACTTTGTCCAAAGGACGTTATGGCTTGTCCAAAGGACGTTTTGGCTTTTCTAAAATTGTCTTTTGGACTTTGTCCAAAGGACGTTTTGTCATAAGTATGAACCAGCCTTAAAGGTTCGGGTTGGTTGGGTCATAAGTGGACAGCCTCCCGGATTTTTGGGGATGTATACTCGACCCACCAAATTTGAGGGGAGGTTTCCTTAAAATGTTTTTGGGGTATACCTCAAATCAAGGGCGTAGCCAGGGGGGGGTTGTAGGGGTGGCAACCCCCCCCTTTTGGGTTGGCGGAGGTAAAAATTTGGGGGTCCGAAGAAAACAATTTTAAAAAATTTCCTCGCGCTTCGCTCCGCTCAGCGCTCGACATTTATATAGCTTTTTACAACATTTAAGTGATGTTTTTAATGAATTTCAAAAACAATTTTAGAAAATTTTTTCGTGCTATCGCACGATTTTTAATGTTATACCTTTTTAAACCGGAAATTTTTCAAGTTTAACTTAAAAAACAATGCAAATAACAACAAAAAGAATCACCTAGCGCGAAGCGCAAAAATTTTTACCCTTTTTTAATGTATTTTTTACGGTATTTTGAAAATTTGGAGTACAACCCCCTACAACCCCCCCCGTTCGAAAAATTTGTATGGAGTACAACCCCCCCCTTTCCGAAATCCTGGCTACGCCCCTGCCTCAAATACCCAATTTTTAGCGTTTTTAGTACCAGGACTGGGATCCCCACATTTTAGAGGGGTGTCCGGGGTACCGCCTACTTTAAAAAGGGGCGGGGGTGTCGCAGTAGTGGGGATTTCGCGGGGTATCACCATACATAGGCAAGTTGGTCCGGAGTGGGGGGGTTAAACCCCAAATTAGGGGGGGTTAAAATCCGAGAAACGCAAAATACCCATATCGTTTTTTTCTGGAGCGCATTTTACCCATATCGTTTTTCGATTTTAAAGAAAAAATAGGTAAAAAACGCTAATTTTAGTTCAAAAAGCTCTTTTTATTGCATTTTTTGAGCTTTTTATTGTTTAAAACATTCATTTTGACCTCAAAACCTAAGTTTGGAGGCAGTTAGAAGTCATTTTAAAGACATTTTTTTCTTCATTTTTCCAAAATTGGGGGGTGGGTTAACTTTTTCTCCCCCCCCCCTCACTTCTGAGTGGGGGGGGGGGGGTTAAACCTTCCTTCTCAGAATTTTGGGTGGGGGGGGTTAAACCTCCCCCAACCCCCCCGTGCCCATGTATGGTTGAGGGGGGTAACCCCCCCCCGTGCCCATATCATTAGCATCTCATGAGATAAATCTAAATTGATCTCCCCAACAGCATTTTTCTGTGATTCTGTACTTGGAAAATTACTTAATGGGTATTATTTTGTTATTTTTCTGGTAAAATCTAAAAAAAACATACGCGGTTGAGTGGAGAGCGGTACATTGAATTCTTCAGCTGTATTTTGACGTTGCTGCGAAACTAAAAAATATTAATCTTAATCTTGTCTTGGTAACTACACAAACTAGTAATAACATCACAATAAAATTAAAAATAGACTTTATCTGCCTGTTGACTAAATACACAAGTCGAATATAAGCCTTTTTTTCTGTAAAAGCTTTCATTTTACAGAAAAATACTGTTGATGGTAAGATTATTGACTTAAAATACTAGTGAATAATATTTTTTCTTACTGTTAAGGCTTCCATTTGGCCGAAAACGATTCTTAATTGTGAGAGGTAAGGTAACTGACTAATACATATTGGGGAAAAATTTGTCAATAAAAACTATCAAATACTTATAATGGTAGGGCAGTAAATTCGTCACTTCTTTTTTTTTTCTTTCAATCTTTTCACCTTATCGCACTATTTCCCTATTTCCAAGCTCGATAACACACTCACGATACTGCGCGAGACTCCGAAAAGCACAGATGTACCACTGTACAAATTACTTAATTACATAATTAAATAGTTAAAAAAACAAAGAAAAAATCTGAACTAAATTTTCCGCTCTTACGACTGAGAACAACTAAATAAATAACATAAATATCTAAATTAAAAGCTACAAGCCTCCCACTAGCTCCCAATTTAACCTTTACTCTTCTTCTACTGTCGTTCGCGAAAATCCGGCAAAAAGGCACAGCAAAACAACAAAAGGAAAAAAAAGAACAAACTTTGGAAACTCGCTCTCACAAAAAAAAACAAAAGACTATTCGATCCTGTTCCCGACCCCACCCCTCTCCTACCTACTCTCTTAACTCTAAACTCACTACACCCCGCCCACAACCTCAAACTATTACCCCTCTATTCCTACAGCAATACCTCCAAATTTCTATCGTTGCTCACACGGCGCTACGCGCACCCACGTGAAAATAAGACCCACGGGACCAAAATTTGACACACATCAGCGCACTATACAATCCTCCTAAACGAGAGCGTCAAAAATAGGCACATGAATAATCACACATACAATGAAAATCACACACAAAGAGGCCCACCAAACCCCCCCCCAAACGCGGAACAAAAACAAACCAGGAAAAAAACAAAAAAAACACCCCCTATTCGTTGAAGGATTATTACATTAATTTAATAATTAGATCGATCAAGTCTTCTTAACGCAAAAACTGCCTGGGTGTTAAATTAAATATTCCACAAAAGTGATTCACACGTTTTTTTGCAATAATTATTTATTAAAATCTATCTGCTAAAAGTTAAGAAATTTATTGATGGTCATGTCATGGTATTGAAAAAATTTTGAGATTTTGAAAAGCATATTATTAGCATACGATTACCTTACCTCGCTTTTTTACACTTACCCAACCCCTATAAAAATCTTTTAAAATACAAAAAAGCTTATGGAAAACATAAATTAAATTATATTTTATTAAAATCAAAATAAACTGCTTTAAATTCAAAAATCAACCATTATATGACAAGTTTTTTTTATTAATTACAACTTTAAATTCGTGTAACTTAAAAAATTTTGAATCTCTAAAAATCTCCAAAAAATTGCTTTGGTTTAAATGCCACCGTTCACCATATTATGGTAAAACTAGAAAAGAATTACAGCTCCAATATTAATTATTTAATGAGTAAAATGGAAAGGGGATTAATTAATGATGCTATAAAAACAAACCCATTAAAATAAGCAATTTATAATAACAAAACCACGATTAAAAACCCAGAAAGTATTTTCTTACTACTTCTAGTCTCCCATTTTCTTTCTTTTATAAGCAATTTAAAAATAAAATTTCATCAAAATAAAAAAAAAAACAAACAAAAACGTACAGAAATTATTGACCATTTGATTAGCACCGGGCATTTGTTGGGCTGATGTTGAAGCCCATGTTGTTGGTAGGTTTCCTAAAAACAATATATAGTTTACTTACGTTACTTTTTTGTTTTAACATGTTTGTATTTATATTTCATAATCAGGCCAACTTTACATTTTTAAAATTTTTTTATTTGAAATGTAAAAACCCTAATTTTAGGTTAAAAAGAACTTTGTATTTTAGAGTTTTTATTACCAGAATTACTACTAATTTATAATAATTTGAAATTAAAGTTGGGAAGTGGTCTGATGTGATTTTGAAATTTTGTTTTCCCCTATCAATTTAAAAAAAAAGAGGAAGAGGCAAGTTAACTCTTATTTCGAAGGATATTATTTCCTATTCCCCAGAACGGAGCAGACGGGTTACTGGGGTTGGTTAAATAGCCTGCTTAGAATTTAGAGGTTTAATCTCCTCCAGGGGCCTATTTAATAAAAATTGCTTGTAATTAATTTACAAGTGTAAATTAGTAAACGCATAGTTTTTTTTGTATTTTTAAATAAAAAGTATATTAATAAAATTGCGTTCAGAATTTTAAAAAATACAAATTTATAAATTCTAATTCCACAGTTATGCACGTATTTTTTTAATTAATAGAATAAAAAAATTAAATGCGTTTATTAATGTACAATTACAAGGATCTTTATGAAATAGGTCCCAGGGGCCTATTTCACATAGACGTTTGTAAATTTTCATTTTACAAGTCTCCGCCTATTTTTTGTAAATTACATGATAGAATATATACCACACGGCAAATATTGTTTGGTCAGCGAAGATGAAATGACGTGGCTACGACCAATCAGCGCAGAGCGCGCAGATGCTCCCCCTAGATTACAAGTCGAAAAGCCTTTATCATGTATTTTACAAAAAATAGGCGGAGATTTGTAAAATGAGAATTTACAAAGATTTTTAAAAAACACCCCCCATAATAATAACTAACCACCCCCCCCCCCCGGGGCAAGAGGGGGGATCCGAAATGGCCCCCCGGGGGCGCGGGGGGCAACTTTTTTGCAACAGGGGGGGGGCAATAAAGGGGGGGGGGGGGGGGGGGGAAAGGCAAAAAAAAAAAAAAAAAAAAAAAGAAAAAAAGGGAAAAAAAAAGGAGAAAAAAAGGGAAAAAAAAAGAAACAGAAAAAAAGAACAAAACAATGAAATAGGCAAAAACACAAAAAAAAAAAACAAGCCTCAAAGCAAAACGCTCAAAAGGCCCTTTCCTTCGGCGGCGGGCGAAAACGGCAGGGGGGGGCAAAACCTCCACCAAAGAACCGAGGGGCAACAACCCCAGGTGTTTATATGTATTATACCCAAGCTGGCCATTTATAGTTCGAGTACAGTATAAAAAGTTTAACTTAAAAAAACACAAAACATACTAACCTCCAAAATTAATAGCGGACTGCTGCTGTGACACTGGTTGCTGAACAGAAAATCCTAGATAAATAAAAATAGGACAGTAAAACCATTGCATTAAAAAGTAATACAAGAAAAGACAAAAAATACGATAAAAAAACAGGTAACCAGAATAAACACAATCACTGGAATTATTTAATATTACGTATTTTTGCAGACGTCTGAAAATTTTTTCTATTTTAATTATCCAGGATGTGTTTTAATTAGAATAGCTAAAAAGATTAATTCTTTGAACTTAAATTAATTAGGTGATAAATGCTTTCACTGGTTTATTTTTAAAATTACTTATTATTTAACAAAATTAAAATTGATTTCTATTTTACGTATTGAAGGCAATAATTTAAAATACTTATTACAATTTCTTGATTTAGGGTTTTTTGTTTATATAACAGATTTGATTTTGTGGGCGAACCCCAATCATATTTTATCCAGGGCATAATGGGTTGGGCACTTTAAAAGGTGGCTGGTTTGGTGTTGCAGCACTCAGTTAAGTACGTTTATTTATCATGAGCGCAAACGCTTCTCAGAATAGTAAAACTAAAATTTCAAGTAATCGACTAAAGAAACAGCAAAAAAAGGAGAGAGAGCGCTATATAATTTTTAATAATTGATTCCAGGAAACTCTAAGTTTATAATTCCACCGACCAAAAAACGAGAAGGTTTGCAATCCAAAAAAACCTTTAGTTACGCCATTCTTTTCATTATTTGTATTATTATTGCAACCACAGCTGACTGTACTTTCGATTTTTTGTGGATATTATATAAAAATTTTGGGGTCCATAATTCTTTCCAATAAAGTTTTCGAAATCAAAGATGCTAAGAGTGCTTCCCCACATAATTAGAAATTTGTGCGTCAGAAACACTATCCCCAGGCCCACGCGCTTTTAATTTTTTTGATTTTTAATGTAAAAACCACAAAAATCTAATTATTTCTTTCGACAAATCCTTTTTTTTTTTAAAATTATTCCACCATAATATCAAATAGATTAGGAATAGTTAACCAAACGGCCAAACGTTTTCACGACGTTTTTTTTTTCGAATGAACATAAATTTATATATTAGGTATTGATGTTCCCCGGAGCCCCGAGCTCCGAAGCGGAGCTCCGGATTTAGGCTGCGAGCAACCCCCGGAGCTCCGCCCTATTTTTGTCCTAATTTTATGAATAATTAAAGAGTGATGAAATTATATTGTCAAATTTTTTTTGTAATTTAAATTTTTTAAAAATTTATTTAAAACGATAAAAATAGTCTTAATGTAGGGTAACTGACTTAATTTCGGCCACCTTTTTTTATTTTTTTGCATAAGTTTTTTCTGGCTTTTTCAATCAAGCCCAAATTTGGCCTAAAAATCAAACAATAGCTATATTTGTTATTCCAGTGCAAAATTTGAATATTTCTGTTACACTTAAAAATCAGTGAAGGTTTAAACTTTTTTTTAAAGTGGCCGAAGTTAAGGCGCGTGCCATTTATTTCGGCCACCTACAAAAAAACTGGCCATAACTAATGCTTAAACGAACAATAAAAATTTGTAAAGGTTCCAAATTTACCCTTAGGTATTGTTCTTGGTACATATAACTTAATTTTTCCCGTTTGCGAACTTTAATAGTTATTAGCAAGACTTTAAATAATTATGTCAAAACCTTAAAAAAACAAGTTTTAATAATTTTTATTTTTTGTTCAATTTTAATTTTTGGCTTAAAAAACGTCAAAACAAAGTCAAACGAGCAAAAAATTTCTTTATAAATACGGTAGTACAATGATATTTAAAAACAGCAACAAACGGCAGGTTCTTTTACCTAAATTTTAAGGTGGCCGAAATTAACGGTACCTTAAAATGCGCAGTTAGTTAAACGCATTGCAAAAGGATTTTGAAGAAAATATCAAAAGATGAAAATTAACAATTTTGAGCCTTAAATAGAAGTTATTTTAAAGTTATATAATAGTTTGTTCTAAATTTAATGCAGTTTTTTTAAACACCAAGCAAAAATCCAGAAAATCATAAAAAATTCACTTTTTGTATGAAAATGTTGATAATATAGAATAATAAAAATAAAAAAATTTTTGCAAAAACACTTTATTCAACATTAATCCAGTTACTTTTGTGTTAGTTCTTTTGTGTTTTAAAAATAAGCCAATTTTCTAACACCCTAAATTGGTGGCCGAAATTAAGGCGTGGCCGAAATTAAGTCAGTTACCCTACGGAATAGTTAACCAAACGGCCAAACGTTTTCACGACGTTTACTTTTTTTTTCGAATGAATATAAATTTATATATTATTGATGTTCCCCGGAGCCCCGAGCTCCGAAGCGGAGCTCCGGATTTAGGCTGCGAGCAACCCCCGGAGCTCCACCTTATTTTTGTCTTAATTTTATGAATAATTAAAGAGTGATGAGATTATATTTTCGAATTTTTTTTGTAATTTAAATTTTTTAAAAATTTATTTAAAACGATAAAAGTAGTCTTAATGTACATTTATTTATTTATTTATAATTCGCATAGTGCAGGACACAGCTAAAGCATTAAAAAAATGCACTGAAATAAGCTGACCCTTTGTTAGTAAAATATTTTATCAATTATTTAAAAAATCTATTATCAATTGTTTGGTAATATGGAGTAACTTTGTTGGTTTGTTTGTTTGTTTGTATAGAATTCCCAATCTCCCCATATAAAATGAGAATTGCTGTTCATAATTATCATCTTACACAATATTAGAACTGATTATTAATATGGGCCAGTTCAGCATGATATGACTAAGGAAGGACCCATAATACAACTAAAAACTCAAATTTAATGGTTTTAATGAAATTTACGCCAAAAATTAACATGGAAAAGTTGTTTTTTTACACATTTTAACCCCAAAATTTGAAAAATATGATATTTTGAAAGTTTTTTTCTCAAAAACGAGTTTACCTATGCTGTGTTTGGAATATCGGTATTTTTTACCCTTTTAGGCTACATGCATGAAAATTAACATCCTGAACCATTTCCACTTGCTCTTTCACGTAGTAACCATGGTTCTTAGCCTAGTCGCACCAGTTTTTTCAAAATAAGGTGTTTTTTTTTTGGAAAGACGCTGTGAGCAAAATGAGGTGCTTTTTCCAGAAAATACCTTGAAAATCACTTAAAATTCAATAAAAACTTCTAAAAGCGTGTTTTAACTTTAAAAACATATAAAAAAAACAGCTTTTAAAATTAATTAATTGTCGTATGATGTATTTTACAAGAACGTAAAATTTATTATTGAGACAAAAATAGTAAAAAAAAGATTTTTTTTTAAATTGAAAAAATATTTTATCATTGTTTTTATTTACTTAAATGTTTGTGCGGTTTTGTTAAAAATAATTCCCGAGTTAAAAAAAACCTCAGCCAGGAAAACGTTGTTTTTGTACAAAGATTCAAAATTCAAGTTTTTTTGCTCATCATTTTTCATTATTAAATGTGAAAAAATTAAAATTTTTATAAAATAACTAAACTGTGAAAAATATTTTTCTAAACTGCTTTTCTGGGGTAAAAAATGCGTAAATTTAATAAAAACAGTTTTTGTAGCTCTAAAAAGGGCTAAAAATTATAATTATAGACAAAAAAGTGGAAATGACATTTATCGAACTTTTTTCTCTCCATGTAAAAATTTTGATAAATCCAAATTAATTGCAAAAAATAACTTTTCTGAGATAAAAAGTTGTGTAGATTCCATTACAACTAAAACTTTTACTCTGAAAATGCAGAAAAAGGCTAAAAAAATTTAAATTATCGCTAATTTTTTTTTAATTTTGAGAAAAAAAAACATTATTTTTTTCAAACTTTTTTTCTATGTTAACCAAAAAAACAAAAAAACAAAGCAAAACATGAAGTTTGAGGTAGAAAAACTTTATATAAATAAAAACTTTATATAAAATTTATATAGGTAGAAAAACGTTTGGAGAGCTTAAAAATGTTGTTTTTATTCAAATAGCTTAAAAATTAACTGTTTTAGAGCCGATTTTCGAAGTGTTTTTTTTTTGGAAAAAGTGACCAAAAAAATACTTATTATCTAATTTTCTCACTTAATAGGATATATTTATGAAAAAAATGCTTATCAGAAGCTGAAAAAACGCTTCAAAAAACCTATAGACTTGTTTTGAATCAGCTAAAGGCTTTAATAATTTTTGTTGTGGGGAGTGCCAAAAAGTGTTGTTTTTTTTTCGTTCACTTACCTATAGTTAAGATCATACATGGGCAAGTTGGTCCGGAGTGGGGGGGGGGGGTTAAATCCCAAATTAGGGGGGGGGGGGGTTAAAATCAGAGAAACGTAAAATACCCATATTCGTTTTTTTTCTGGATTGCATTTTACCCATATCGTTTTTCGATTTTGAAGGAAAAATAGGTTAAAAACACTAATTTTAGGTCAAAAAGCCCTTTTTATTGCATTTTTGAGCTTTTTATTGCTTAAAACATTCATTTTGACCTTAAAACTTAAGTTTGGAGGCAGTTAGAAGTCATTTTAAAGACATTTTTTTTCTTCATTTTTCCAAAATTGGGGGGGGGGGTTTAACTTTTTCTCTCCCCCCACTTCTGAGTGGGGGGGGGTTAAACCCCACTTCTCAGAATTTGGGGGAAGGGTTAACCCCCCCAACCCCCCCCGTGCCCATGTATGGTTAAGATGCAAGTAAACTAAAATGACACGGAAATATACTATATTTTACCAGGTGGCCTTTGCATTTGTCCGACGGCCGAGGAAACCGAGGACGCCTGGGAATGTCCGCCAGACCAGCGAGCCGAATTCAGAGCTTCCACTAAAAAATACAAACCAAAAATAATTGCAGCACAACCAAGTCACGACAGTTAAACAAAGCTCACTGGCAGACCTGTGCACGGTCTGAAAATGCCCCCCCGTTTTATTGGAGGATTTGCCCCCCCCCGTTTTATTGCCCCCCCCGCCAAAAAATGAAAAAGTACCCTAAAAATATGACGCCATTTTTGACCTATGATGACGCCATCATCGCGAATTTTTTGCAGTTTTTAGCCTATTTCAATGTATTTTAAGCCATTTTAGACCTATTTTTACCTTATTTCCGCTTTTTTTGTCCCTTTTTTCCCTTTTCCCTTCTTTTTTTCTCTTTTTTCTCCTTTTTTTCTCTTTTTTTTTCTTTCCCCCCTGCTTGCCCCCCCCGTTTTATTGCCCCCCCCCCGTTTCAAAAAAGTTGCCCCCCCGTGCCCCCCCGTTTTGGAATTGCCCCCCCCGTTTTAACCCCGGGGGGGCAGTGCACAGGTCTGCTCACTGGTATGTTTGCTTAAAGTACCGAATTTTTTACAAAATATGGCACGGGAGGCGGTTGGTGGTGTTAACAAAAACTTCCGGGAAAGAAGTTTAACCCTAGGTGGGCAAGGGGGTTAAGCAACCCCCCTCAAATCTCAAAACTACCGACACCCCTCCGAAAGTTTGGGGGTACCCCGGATACCCCCTAAAATTGGGTGGGGGGGGGGTCTCAGTACTAAAAACGCTAAAAATGGGGTATTTGTGGATATCTCAAAACAATTTTTGGGACACCTTCCACCCCCCCCACATTTTGGGGGTCTGGTACATTCCCCCCAAAATTTGAGAGGCTTCCCAGCTATGGTTTTAGTCTCCCTTCCGAGACACAAACACACACTTTGGCCCGAGAAGGGGAGGGGGTGGAAGAATGATAAACCCCTCTAATTTAAAAAAATAAAAACAATTTCACGTAAGTTAGTTCTAACTATCTCGAAATTCAAGTTTTAAGGTCAAAATAAGTGTTTTTAGCAAAAACAAATCAAAAATACAATGAAAAGTGTTTTTTGACCTAATCTATTTTTCCTTTAAAATCGAACAGCTGTCAACAATAATATGGGTAAAATGCATTACTTTCCAATGCATATAAAAACAAAATGTTTTATGTGTGGTCAACTGGACCCGGACGTCTTTTTAAAATACCGTTTTGCTTTTAGAATATTAGTGCTTTTTAGAAGAGTTTTCACCTATTTTTAATAATTGCAGCCATTTTTATAATTTTTGCATAACCATTAAAAGCTAAAGCTGTATAAATTTTGAAAATGGTTGCACTTATCAAATCAATAAGGGTGAACACCAACTACTCGTCATAAAAACCGTTTTCTATATTAACATTATTTAATATTGATTTATTACATTTTAAACCCTTCTCAAACCTGAAACCGATATCACTAATGTTTTAAAATTGTTTTTGAAACGCTTCTTCATTTTGATTTGCAAATGCTTTGATTTTGTAACTGGTTTTGAAAAATCTTTTAATATCAACAAAAAGTTTTTTATTAAAAAATATCATTCAAGAACGCAAAATACACATAAACCTCAAATAAAGAAAAATATTATTACAGAACGGAAAAAACACATAAAGCAACCTAAATAAAAAATATTCCGCTATAATATTCTCATATAATTATCTTCTGTATTTGGAAGTTTTCCAGTTAAATTTCTTAAAAAATGATGAGTTAAGAATCAGGTGAAATGGCACCTGTATTAAAAATATTTGAGTGTAAACGTAATTGTAAACAAACTTAGAATTTTTTTGAAAAAAAAAAACACAAAAACTCAAAGCAAGTATTTACAAATTTAGCTTTTATAAGCCATGTATAGTTTAATCTTTTTTCGGACTCTTGTAATTTTTTTATTACATTTAAAATTAAAAAAAACAACTTAAATTATATGTCAAAAAACCTAAATGTATTCAAAAACAAAATTCATTTCTTTAAAATTAAAAATTCAAAAGATCTGTACTAGATTTTAATTTCACAAAAAAATTTGCTTCAAGCAAACCAACCAACTTCTTGGCAATGCTTTCGAATACTGTGTAAACGTGTTTAGATGTTTTTTTTTGTTCCAGAAAGCATGTTTTTAGCAACATGTGAATACGTCACACTTTTTATTGATTTATGCATATATATTCTTTTATGCATTATTTTATTATGACAATAGTTTTACGCAACGTGTTATTCAAGCGTCAATATAAAACTGTACAAACCAGTATACAAAGTAGTTGTTTAAACAATAAAATAGTGAAAAAACCTGAAATTCAAAATTAATGTACCTCCCCCCCCCCACCCCCCCCACCCCCCCCCCCCCCAAACCCCACACCAAAACCGCACCCAAATCCCCCCCCCACCCCCCCCCCCCCCCCCCCCCCCCCCCCAAAAAAAAAACCCAAAACACACCACCAACCCACCCCCCAATTTCGCGTTTTTAGCCTATTTCAATGTATTTTAAGCCATAACCCTTTTCCCTTCCCCCTCCCCTTTTCCCTTCCCTTCCTCCTTTTCCTTTTTCCTTTTCCCCTCCCCCCCCCCCCTTTTACCCCCCCCCCCCCCCCCCTTTGCCCCCCCCCCCGTTTCAAAAAATTTGCCCCCCCCCGTTTTGGAATTGCCCCCCCCCTGTTTTACGGGGGCAGTCATCTGAATGTAACTACTTTTTATATTTTTAAGCTATCTGCATCTGCAAAAACATAGTTTTATAAGTGTTTTTTATAGAAGTTCTGACTAATTAATGTTATACAAACCTGTGCACGGTCTGGATATGCCCCCCGCTTTATTGGAGGATTTTCGCCCCCGTTTTATTGCTCCCCCCGCCAAAAAATGAAAAAGTACCCTAAAATTATGACGCCATTTTTTACCTATGATGACGCATCATGGTGTATTTTTTGCAGTTTTTAGCCTATTTCAATGTATTTTAAGCCATTTTAGACCTAATTTTACTTTATTTTCGCTTTTTTGTCCCTTTTTTCCCCTTTTCTCTTCTTTTTTTCTTTCTCCCCTGCTTGCCCTCCCCGCTTTATTGCCCCCCCCCCCGTTTCAAAAAAGTTGCTCCCCGTTTTGAAATTGCCCTCCCCCCAACAAAAGCCCTAGGGGGGCAGAGCACAGGTCTGGTTATATGAGTTTTGTTTTGAGCTAAAACATCCACAATCGAAGCATGAAACAAGGTTGTTGTAGACAAAGACAGTTTGGTTTAAAAATTTAATTCTGCTATACTTTAGCTTTTAAAAAAATTCACTTTGTTAATTGGTAAGAAAAACGTGAAATAAGATGGTGGACGAAATATTTTGGCGTAAACCCAGAATTTCTCCTACAAGGAAGTAAATATTTTGAGGAGGAAGAAATATTCTGGCACAAAACCAGAATAGTTTTATCCTCCACCCAGAGAAACTGTAACAAGGGAAGAAAATATACTATGCAACTGGCTGGCAAATCAACAAATCACCATTTTCACAGCTGTAACGACTGGTTTACACTGAAGTGACAAGGCATTCCGCACTTGTTTGCACTACTATAATTTTGCAGCGGCGTGAACGCGTTGCCACTTGTCATTGCCGTCTAAACCAGGCCAAAAAATAGTGAATTGTTGATTTGCTGTCTTTGACCATTGATCACACATGGGCACGGGGAAAGGGAAAGGGTTGGGGGTTAACCCCTCCAATTCTGAGATGGGGCCGTAAGACCCGACCGGATATCCAGTCCGGTCCAGTAGATCCGGTATATCCGCCCATTTTTGGATCCGGTCCGGTCCGGCCGGATCTTGTTTTTTAAAAACCGGATCTTGGCCGGATCTATATTTTTTACAGGAATATAATAACATTACTTTTATTTTATCTTATTTTGACACTCCCACCACAAATTTTGACTTATGCTATGCTATTATCCCGCGATAGGATTAATGTTTTCACCCATGATGGGTCTTATTATTTTGGGTTATGTCTTTGATTTTTTTTAAGTATATTCAATTTTATTTTTAAGGTTTTTATATATTAATTTGTTTTGTATTTTGTATATTTTGTTTTTTAATAAAAGTTATACTACACACAAAATAGAGTTTTGAGTCTACATATTTAAGTTTATGGAAATTTTTTTCTTGTTGTTTTACTAAAGTTTAAACATCAAATGGTTTCTATCATTTTTTAAATCAAATATCTGTTTAAAATTATTGTTTGGCTACTCTTTTTTACACGTTTTGGTTTTGTTTGCTTTTGAAAAATTATAGTTAGAGGCTCAGCTAGAACATTTGCTAAAGGTTTTAAAAAACAGGCTGGTATACTATCAGGGGATCGTGACAATTTGTTTGGTAACTTTTTCAGAAATTTTCATATATTCTTTTCAATTTTTAATAACCCAATCACTGGTAATATTTTGGTTTTTAAGCCCATACCTCCCATAGGTATACTAGATATTTGTTTAAAATAATTTCAGAAAATTTTTGCACTTTTCACTTTATTTTGTCTTAAAGAAACGTTAACAAAATAATACTAAAACCTTTTTTTGAAAGCTCATTTTTTATACATTTTTAAGAGTTTGAACGAGCTAATATTGAAATAAGATTGAATATCAACAAATAAAAAAAAACAACTAAGCAAACGGTTTTTTAAGCACTAGCTTCAGCACTAGAGGGCTTTAGTTCCTAAATTTTACAAAAAATGTTGCCTACTGCTACAAGCTAAAAAACGTGGTTGGGCGCAAAATAAAAAATATTAAGCCTTTAATTGTCATGATCGTTACATGCATTTTTAATAATTTAAAACATAAAACAAAAAATCTTTCACTGATTAGTTTTTTAAAAAACTTTTTTATTAGTTTTTTCGGGAGAAATTAGTTAAAATTTAGCAGATTTTTCAAATGTTTTAATTACTCAATTAGTTTTCAAAGTTTTAATCATCAAGATATAAGCGGTAATATGAAATATTACTAGTCGGCCCGGCTCTGCTCTAAAAAAATTAAGCACTTTTTAAACATACATTATCATCATCATTTCATTAAAACAAACCCAGTTTGGTATTATTAATTTTACTATATTAGTAGAAAATGTTATCACAAAGGAAAAATGCTGGGTGTGACATAGGTGGACAGCTTCCGGATTTTTTTGGGGGTATACCCGACCCTCGAAATTCGGGGAGGGGGTGTCCCAAAAAATTTTTTGGGGTATACCTCAAATACCCTATTTTTAGCGTTTTTAGTACTGGGACTCCCCAAATTTTAGGGAGGGTGTCCGGGGTACCCCCAATTTTTAAGGGATGGGGGGTGTCGGCTATAATCAGGATTTTTTGGGGGTATAACCCCTCAAGCCCCCCATGGTGTGAGACAGAAAGCGCTTGACATGACACCAAACATAAATAACAATATTTTTGTGTTATTTATACAACCCAAAATTAAATTTCTAATTGAAGACCTGTGTACGGTCTGGAAATGCCCCCCGCTTTATTGAAGGATTTGCCCCCATTTTATTGCTTCCCCCCGAAAAAAAATGAAAAGTACACAAAAATTATGGCGCCATTTTCGACCCATAATGACGCCATCATTGCGAAATTTTTGGAAATTTTAGCAATTATGCATTTTAAACCAATTTAGACCTATTTTTACCTTAATTTCGCTTTTTTTGTCTTTTTTCCCTTTTCCTTTCTTTTTTCTCTTTTTTTTGGGTGTACACCCTAAGTTTTTGGGGTAAAACTTCTAATATTAAAAAAAGAAATTATTGGAAGAAATAAACAATTAAAAAAGTGCGCCGAAGGCGTGAAGGTTTTGAAAACTAATTGAGCATTTTATTTAGTTTCTTTTCACAAAAAATGCATTTTATTCAGTGCTTGTTTAGAAAAAAATGCATTCTATCCAGTGCTTTTTCAAAAACGACAGGGAGGAGAAATATCCCCCTGTTACCCTCCCCCCCCTTGGGTACGACCATGGGGGTAATAAAACGGGGGGCAAGCAGAGGAGAAAGAAAAAAAAGAGAAAAAAAAGGATAAAAAAGAGAAAAAAAGAAGGGAAAAGGGAAAAAAGGGACAAAAAAGCGAAAATAAGGTAAAAATAGGTCTAAAATGGCTTAAAATACATTAAAAAAGGCTAAAAACAGCAAAAAAATTAGCGATGATGGCGTCATCATATGTCAAAAATGGCGTCATAATTTTAGGGTACTTTTTCATTTTTTGGCGAGGGGGGGGGCAATAAAATGGGAGGGGGGCAAATCCTCCAATAAAGCGGGGGGGGCATTTCCAGGCTGTGCACAGGTCTGCACTAGTCTTTATGTTTTCTTGTCAAATTATATCATTCTTCAACAAAATTTTACGCATTTAAAGTTGAGTATTCAATTGAGATGGGCAAAATGAATCGTTTTTTTTTTTAATTAATTGTACTACTAAGGCCTTAACACACCTATGCACGGTCTGGAAATGCCCCCCCCGCTTTATTGGAGGATTTGCCCCCTCCGTTTGCCCACCCCCTCGCCAAAAAATGAAAAAGTACCCTAAAATTATGACGCCATTTTTGACCTATGATGACGCCATCATCGCATATTTTTTGCAGTTTTTAGCCTATTTCAATGTATTTTAAGCCATTTTAGACGTATTTTTACCTGATTTTCGCCTTTTTTGTACTTTTTTCCCTTTTCCCTTCTTTTTTTCTCCTTTTTTTCTTTTTCTCCTTCCCCGTTTTATTGCCCCCCCCCGTTTTATTACCCCCATGTTCCTACCCAAGGGGGGAGGAACAGGGGGATATTTCTCCTCCCTGTCGTTTTTGAAAAGCACTGGAGATAACGCATTTTTTTTTCTGAAAAACAAGAAATTAGAAATGTATTTTTTGTGAAAGAAAAACGAAATAAAATGCTCAATTAGTTCAAAACCTTCACGCCTTCGGCGCACTTTTTTAATTGTTTATTTCTTCCAATAATTTCTTTTTTTAATATTAGAAGTTTTACCCCAAAAACTTAGGGTGTACACCCAAAAAAAAGAGAAAAAAGAAAGGAAAAGGAAAAAAAAACAACAAAAAAGCGAAATTAAGGTAAAAATAGGTCTAAATTGGTTTAAAATGCATAATTGCTAAAATCTGCAAAAATTTCGCAATGATGGCGTCATTATGGGTCAAAAATGGCGCCATAATTTTTGTGTACTTTTCGATTTGTAAGCAATACAATGGGGGCAAATCCCTCAATAAAGCGGGGGGCATTTCCAGGGGTACACAGGTCTTCAATTAGAAATTTAATTTTGGGTTGTATAAATAATACAAAAATATTGTTATTTATGTTTGGTGTCATGTCAAGCGCTTTCTGTCTCACACTATGGGGGGGGGGGTTTGAGGGTTATACTCCTAAAATCGATTATAGCCGACACCGCCCCCCCCCTAAAATTTGAGGGTACCCCGTACATTCGTAAAATTTGGGGTCCCAGTACTAAAAACGCTAAAAATAGGGTATTTGAGGTATATCACCAAAAAAA